>BQKN01065142.1:590439-612433 GCA_022839385.1 Asparagus kiusianus
TGGAAAGATCCTATAGAGAAAGCTCCTTCTCGTCGTCACCTACCATTGTCGAGGATGTTGAAGCCGAAGCTCTGATACCACTTGACGTAGACGTAGAAACGGGGAGGCTGGTCGGATATCATTCCGAATGTTGGCTCAACGCGAAGATCGCGTTTCTAAAATTTTACCCGAGCCTAGCGTTCCTAAAGAAGAACGCTCGCTTCGCGGCAATGAGCCCAACTATGAGCCTCGGCTGATACAGCTGAAACGCAACCCTGAGTAGCGCGTTGTTCCTTTAAAACGCAGCCTTCGGGAGGAAACTGCTAAAGATATACGCGACCCTCAGGGGCGTGTTCAAACAGAACATGACTCTCAAGAGTCTGTTTCACAAACCAAACGCGACCCTCAGGGGCGCGTTCAACACAAACATGACCCTCGTGGGTCTGTTTCATCATTTAAACGTAGGCCCCGGCCTAATGGTTACAAACCCAAATGCGACCCTCGCGTTATCCTTCAAGAACGCGACCCTCGCGTTGTTCTTCAAGAACGCGATCATCAAGAGGTCCGTCAGGTTCAGAAAGATCAGCGTGGTTTCAAAATCCACGTTCGACAAGAACCAATTTCACCCACCCAAGGGCAGGGGGTTCCATCTCCGCCTCCACACCCGGGGAAAGTTTCCTCCCAAGTTCCTAATCTGCGGGAATTATTGTCAAGAAGAAAACCAGCAGTACAAGCAGCTCACTCGTGTCAATGTGAGAGACTTATATCGGCAGTCCTTTCAGAATGCCATTGTTGCACATCTGCACCTCGGCAGTCTGTATTTGATAGGTTGACAAACGTCATTAGACCTGCCAAACGACAACACCGATACAAAAAGAAAACAGCCAAATCTGAATACCCTCAGGTCACTATCAATATGATTGGCCGAGGGAAAGCCTCGCAACCTGATTCTGAAGAATCACAAAGGAGTCATTCCCCGACTGTTCGGGAAAGGTGCGAAGAGTTTGAAGGGGTATACCGACACACCCGGACTCGTACAGGAGCTATTCGTGCGGTTAACTACCAAAGATTAGCCAAGGGGATACTTCTGACGATGAACACTCGACAATAGCCGAATCTTAATCTCCGTGGCTCGTGAAGTCTCTGCTTACACAACAGGGAACCACGAAGACTTAGCTAAGAGAGTCGACGAACATCACGTCATACTCCAAGCGCAACAGGAGACACTTCTCCAAGTAATGGACATGTTGGCCCAGCTTCTGGCTGAAAAAGGCCACAAACTTGAATCTTCCCGAAGAACAACATCGAAGGGAAAGCAAAAAGCGACTGAACATTCAGATCGCGAAACTCACAACCTGGAATCCTCCTCTGAAAACGAGAAGGAGACAGAAAGAGAACAGCATCCCCAGTCTACTAAAGTGGACGAGTTGGAAGCTCACCTCAATGCAATTGCCAATAGAAGCGAACTCCGCGAAGAAGGGGTTGTGCGACCTTATCCAGCCGAGTGGGATACAGCTCCCTACCCACCGAAATTTAAGGCCCCTACCTTGCAACCGTTCGATGGCACAGGATCGCCAAATCAACACATTTACTACTTCAAATCCCAGACTGGAGATGTGGTAGCAAATGATGCTATCCTGACCCGCTTGTTCATCGGCACTCTTAAAGGAGTTGTCTTTGAATGGTTCATGAAATTGCCTGCCGGGTCTATCCAGAAATGGGTAGACCTGGAAAGGCTATTCTTGGCCAGGTTCTTTGAGGACGACACAGAGGTCTCGGTTCTGACTCTTCTTGCTACTAAACAAAAGAAAGGAAAGTCCATCAAGACCTATGTTAAGAGATTCTGCAGCATGGCACAGCGGTGCCCGTCAGGTATGACCCAGTCAACTTTAGTTGAAACTTGTAGGCACAATTTGCAGACCCAGCTCCTTGCTCAGATGGGGGTAGCAGAGTGTCACTCCTGGAGACAACTGGTTTCGCAGGGAGAACAGGCTGAATAGATAGTGGCGCGAGTTAAAGCTAAAGAAGAGCCCCAACCCACGCCGCAGCAACAACGCAATCAACACAACGCCCAGCGGTCTAAGGGAAAAGAAACTTTAGCAGCTGACTACACGCGAGTACCACCGCCTACTAAGCAAGGCAAGACGCCAAATCAACAGAGAGCGCCAAAGCAGTATTCATTCAAAGAAGAGCATGTGGACACTTTGTTCCAACTACTTCGGAAGAATAATAAACTACAGCTTCCCGAAATCAGGAAACCGGATGAGGCAGGAAAAGTTGACGATCCTAACTACTGCCGATATCACAGGTTCCTGGGTCACCCTACCAGAAAATGTTATGTCTTCAAAGACATTCTACAAAATTTGGTAAATGCAAACGTGCTTACTCTGAAGCCTGAGCAGAAGACCGTGTCTACCAACTTGATAGCGGTCCAATTCGGCGACTTCCCACCGGTGACCACTGCAAATGGCGTCGTTCCCATTCATAAGGGAGAGATGCACTTGAAGAATGTTGACTTGCATAGTCAGAAAGATAGGGGGTTGGTACCCCTCACTACCCCAAAGGGAGAAATCATGTGGGTCCACCCTGATCTGGTGGGAGACCAACAGTGGACGAACACCTCGTCCAAAAGAAGGGAGGCAAGGCTAAGTCTTCCAACATGATTAGCCCCTCCGTTACTGAAAATGATGATCACCTTAAACCTTTCACTGATTCAGAAGAAGAGAGGATTGTCCTGGCAGCATACCCAGGAGACAACCCTGGCACTCGGTCAGGAAAGACTTACTTGAGAGACTACAATCAGAATCCTCAAGAGGCTGAAGAACAGCCCCAAGACGCTAGGAGTTCTGTACCGAAAAAGACGGCTGATAAAGGAAAGCAAAAGGAGCTCCGATTCAGCAAAAATCTTCACCAGGAACATGGGGAGTCGAGCGCGCCTTTCCAATTCAATGTCATAGCACAGCTGGCCAACATACCGGCCAGAATTACATTATATAAGCTCCTGAAGCTGTCCAAGACTACCAAGGAAGCTCTGATCGAAGCTTTAAAGAATACAGAAAGCTTCATCACGCAAGTTGCTCCGATTCCCGAAGCTTCTGAAGACCAACATTGTCTGCAATGTCTGCAAGCGGCAAGAAGCCTACCTTGCATATCCTTTACTTAGGAAGATATGCAGGTCAAACACCAACACGACAGACCTCTGTACTACACGGGGTACATTGGATCGTCAGAAATTAGCCGTGTACAAGTTGACCCGGGCTCAGCGCTCAGCATCATGCCTTACAGGGTCATGCAGGTCTTAGGAATCCCTATACATCGGTTGAACACCACCCAGACAACCATCTTCGATTTCAACGCAAACAGCACTCGGCCCCTGGGGAAGATCAAACTCAGGTGTCAAATCGGAGACCTTAAGTCTGAGGTGACCTGTTACATAATAGATGCGGACACGTCCTACAATCTTTTGTTAGGACGACCATGGATACATGCAAACCGCATTGTCCCATCTACTCTACATCAGGTCATGAAATATGCCAACGATGAAGGAGAGGTTCGAACCCTGATTGCGGAGAAATATCCTTTCAGAGGAGTCGAAAACTTTCATACCGACTCCGTCTTTTACCTCGAATCCCAGGAGAAAGAAGATGTGGATAGCGGCAATGAAGCTGATATCGAACCAGATCCTGAAGAAGATTGTCCATGGGAATTAAACTTTGATGTAATGGGTCAGGATGAGAGTAATAAGAATGTACCGAGCGAGGGCGAGTGGTGTATTAATGAAGATTTTATTTTGGCGTACTTGTCTGATGTGTCCTCTAAAAATAAATAAATAGAGAATGATCCTAATGCAGGTACCAACCCATGGCACGTACTGTGCACAGAGGCATCACTCACATTGCCAATCGAGTCATCCTTCGTTTCAGATGAAGAAATAGAAGACGCACAAAAGGCTTTCTTTAAAGTCCCATCCAAAAGGAAAGGGCGGAAGCCGATCTGTTTCGGGAAGGTTAAACCTATACAACTCAAACGAGGAAGTTCGGAGGAAGATGATGGAGTTCCTCAATTCCATTATCACGAACCCAACTCCCTCCGGCTAATGAAATAACTGGGGTATGACTTTAACGAAAAACAAGGTCTAAACTTCGGGAAGGGAAGGCGAACACCAATTCGAATGTCACTAACCCCCGAAGGGAAACCCCCAGATTATTATCAAAAAACCAGAAGAGGATTAGGATTTGTCATGCCTCCCGCTGTCTCAGAGAATGAAATAAGTAATTATCTGTGACAGAACCACTCATCCAGAACATCTTCATACGAGTCCGATGTCAGTGTCGGACCTTTCTTTAAAAATCTGACTGTGAATATGGTTTCGACCAGTCGTCCGGATAAAGATGCAGGGGGTGATGAAGGGTTAATTGAATCAACCAATGACCCCTGGATCAAACGCCTCAACATCTTGTGGGATATGCGATTCGAACAACGCGAACCACCCACTGAAGATAAAGTGGTCCAGGTTAACATGGGAGATGAACATGACCCTAAACCCATTTTCATAGCCGAAGACTTATCATCATACAAAAAAGAAGACCTTATATCTCTCATACGAGAATATATAGATGTCTTTGCTTGGAATTATGAAGATATGCCGGGTCTCGACCCAAAAGTGGCCATGCATCGCCTCAACATCGATCCGGATGCTAAACCCGTTAAACAACAACAACGCCGGTTTCGTCCAGAGATCATGGAAGCAATCAAGTCTGAAGTGAAAAAGCTTATAGACTCAGGTTTTGTCAGGGAAGAACAATACCCAGACTGGGTAGCCAACATTGTTCCAGTTCCCAAGAAAAACGGCAAGGTCCGTATATGTATCGACTTCCGCGACCTTAACGTAGCTTGTCCGAAAGACGAATTCCCGCTTCCTATCACGGATGTTATGATCGATAACACCTGCGGATATGAAAGAATGTCTTTCATGGACGGATTCTCCGGGTACAATCAAATCAAGATGAATCCGAAAGATGAGAAGCATACTGCATTCAGAATACCGCTGGGGGTGTATTACTACACAGTGATGCCTTTCGGCCTGAAAAACGCAGGTGCAACTTATCAACAAGCAATGAACGCCATCTTCCACGAACATCTGCGCAAGAAGATAGAATGCTACGTTGACGACATAGCAGTGAAAAGCCAATGTAAGGGTGATCATCTTGCAGATTTGAAGACAATGTTCGATATCATGCGAGAACACCAACTGAAAATGAATCCGACTAAATCGTTCCTCGGAGTATCAAGTGGAAAATTCCTGGGATTTATTGTCACGTCCAAGGGAATTTCTCTGGATCCAGAGAAGGTGCGCGCCATCCAAGACATGCCACCGCCGAAGAATCTCAAAGAGCTTAGAGGCCTGCAAGGCAGATTGACATACATCCGAAGATTCATATCTAATCTCTCGGGGCGCTGCCAACCTTTCTCGAAGCTTATGAAGAAAGGCGTATCCTTTGTCTGGGATGAAGAATGCCAAAAATCATTTGAAGAGATTAAGAAATATCTCACCCAATCACCTGTTCTCGTGGCCCCAATATCGGGAAAACCATTCCTGTTATATGTAAGGGCTATGGATCATTCTCTAGGGGCTTTACTAGCCCAGAACGACAATCAAGGGCAAGAGAAAGCCATTTATTACCTAAGCAGGACCATGATGGGAGCCGAACATCGATATAACCCGGTTGAAAAAGAATGTCTCGCTTTGGTATTCGCAATTCAAAAGATGCGACATTACCTAGTCGAACAAACGATTCACGTCATCTCCAAGGTGAATCCCTTGAGAGTCCTGATGACGAAACCGTCGTCTCTGAACTGCCGGCTCGCAAAATGGGCCATTCTCTTATCACAATATGACATGCAATTCATGCCCCAAAAGGCAGTCAAGGGTCAAGCATTGGCAGACTTCTTAGCCGACCATCCGGTGCCAGGGACATCTAGATTGTATGAAGAATTGCCCGACGAAGTCGCCGAGGCTTGTGTTGCTCAAGAATCTACACAAGTGTGGAAATTATTCTTCGACGGTGCATCTAGAGCAAACCCTCACGGAGCGATTACTGCGGGAGTAGGAGAGGTGTTCGTCTCTCCTAACGGTCACGTAATCCCAAGAGGATTTTCCCTAATCGAACCTTGCACCAACAATGTAGCTGAGTATAATGCTCTGCTACTAGGGATGCAGCTTGCCGAAGAACTTAATATTCGGCATCTTGAGGCTTATGGTGACTCTCAGCTCATTATAAACCAAGTCTGAGGGGAATATGAAGTACGTCATGAGGACCTAATCTCGTACTACTTCGCAGTGCTGAAGCAAGCTAAGAAGTTCGAGGGATTCTTTATTGAATACATCCCACGGGCCCAGAACGCTTACGCAGATGCTTTGGCTTCATTGGCAACTTCGCTAGCATTACCGCCAGGTACCGAAACGACGATCCCCATCGCAGGGCGTGAACTATACTGCTCTAAGATTCCTACAGAGGGAAACTCAGACAAGACAATGACAGAAGAGGTCTGTACAACCTCCATAGAGTTCGAATCTAGAGATTAGCGATTTCCATATATTGACTACGTCCTGTACGGAATTCTGCCTGACGATCCTAAGGAAGCGGCCGCTATCAAACGAAAGGCCCTCCGATTCTATTATGATGCAGTCTCTTAGATTCTGTATCGTAAATCCCATGACGACATTCTGCTTCGATGTCTTTCTCAAAAGGAAGCAAAAGAAGCCCTCAAAGAAGCTCATGACGGAATGTACGGAGCTCATCAGCCCGGAGCTAAGTTAGGAGATCGCCTCCGTCGAATTGGCTATTACTGGCCAAAGATGTTCTCCGACGCGGTTGACTACGCTAAACGTTGTCATGCGTGTTAAATTCATGGGGATTTCATCCACCAAGCACCTGGGAATTTACATCCCACATCTGTATCCTTGCCATTCGAAGAGTGGGGTATGGATATCGTAGGACCAATTTCCCCTCCGACCTCCAAAGGACACCGGTTCATCTTAGCTGTGACCGACTATTTCTCCAAGTGGGCGGAGGCAATCCCGTTGAAAGAAGTCAAGACTTCCAACGTAATCAAGTTCATTAAACATCATGTCATCTACCGTTTTGGAGTCCCAAGGCGAATAGTTCACGACAATGGGACACAATTCGTCAGTTTTGGGTTTCAGAGTTTTTGTGACAAATTCAGAATCTAGAGTGTTGCATCTACGGCATATTATCCGCCGGCAAATGGTCTTGCAGAAGCTTTCAATAAAACCATAGTGAAACTTCTCAAGAAGTTTGTTTCCAAGAGCCGACGTGATTGGGATGAAAGGCTCGGCGAATGTCTGTGGGCTTACCGCACAACGGTGAGGACCCCTACGAGAGCTACACCATTCTCTCTGGTATACGGCTGTGAAGCTGTATTGCCACTCGAGATCCAAATCCCTTCTCTGAGAGTCGCGATCACGACGGGACTAACAGAGGAAGAAAAGCATCAACGGCGTTTGCAAGAACTTGAAGCCCTAGACAACAGACGACTTCAAGCTCAGCAGCAGACTGAATTGTATCAAGCCCGTATTTCCAAAGCCTACAACAAAAAGGTCAAGGAACGGATTTTTAAGAAGGGCGATTTGGTTTTGGCTAACAGACGACCCATGGTGATGACACACAAAACCAAAGGGAAGTTCAATCCTAAATGGGAAGGGCCCTTCATAATAGAATCAGTTTATTCGAATGGAGCCTATCGCCTTATCAATCAAAAAGGAGACAGGCTCATGATGCCAATTAATGGGAAGTTCCTTAAGAGATATTTTCCGTAAATCATGTAGCCCCTTAAACCCCAGCTAAATCAGGCTGGGGGTTGCCTATTCATAGTGTAATTTTGTTTTGTATTTCGTCATGTTAACACTACACCTCTGACGATTGAAATTTTCTGGAAGTATTCTAAGTAATAATAAAGAGAGTTTCGATTTTACACTACGCTTACGACATTCGTATTACTTTTCATTGTCCCGAACTAGAATTTAACGGAAAAGATAATGAAAGGCGAAATAATATCATTCTCATTCAATATCGTTAATTCGAATACAAAACAACGATGAGCGAAATGAAAATGATACAAAATCTCTAAAAAAAAGGGGTACAAGACCTAAGCATCAGGTTTCATCAACTTAAGAGATTTCAGCCTGGACTTGAAGGCAGAGAGTTTTTTCTCATAAGCCGCTCTGACCTGTTCCTTGATTTCTCTCCTAAGTTGGGCTTCAGCAGGAGCAGCAGCAATAATGCTTCTACGAATCCTTTCAGCTGCAAGGAGTGTGCGATAAAAATCAATATAGATATGATCGCTTTGAAGCTCAAACCCTCTCCTAGCCTCTTCATAGTGAGCTAATTGGGTTTTCTTCCGGTCCAACTCAGCCTCCAATCGAGCAATGTCCTTTTCAGTAGCACGAATATCAGAAACAACACCTTTGATGTCGGTATATACCCTAGTATGCTGCCGCCGTAAGAGAGATATGTGTGCCTTCTTATCAGACAAGTCCTCACGAAGGATCTCTCGAGGATGTGTCTTTGAAATCATGGCCAAAGAAAGAGCTGCCTCCACTTCAGAGTCCAGATTGGTGCGCTGTAGCTTCTTCAAAGCTGCCAATTCTGCTTGCAAGAAAGTGATCCCTCCCTGACAGTGCTCAGTCCATGACGCATCCCCTTTATCCTTGATTAGGGCCAAACACCTGGTTAGGATGGGTTCACAATCTTCAAAAGAAGCACCCCCAACACGGACAACATTAATAGTCGTCTGCATCCACTGCTCCAATTCCGCAATCAGTTTCTTCAAAGCTCTTGAGCGAGGAGGGAGAATGGTTGGATAGATCGGACCCGCATGTTCATCCTGAACAGATAAGGGAGCGACTTCGGAAGAAGAGTTTTCATGTGTACCTTCGTCCGGAGAAAGAGAAGGAGAAGTAGATTCGAACCCCCCAATGGGCAGTGCCTCTTCGACTTCAGCATCCTTAGGAATCGGAGAGATCGATCGAAGCGTTTCGTCCTCCCTATCAGTCGAACACGCAACAGGCGCAGACTTCATTGCGTCTCCCATTAACTTGGCCCTCTTTGAATTTTTGGCTATGACAGGCAATCGTTTACGAACCCTCCTGTCATACTCGCCTTGCTCAGCAGCAGAAAGAGCCTTCTTACCCGGTCTTAAAGAACGAGGTTCAGAAATAGGCGTTTCTGTAGGAATCTCCTCAATCCCCGTAGGAACAGCTTCTTCAGAGGGTCCTATGTTGGATAACTCCCTAGGAACTTCAACGGCTCCGGTTGCTTCCTATTCATAGGATAGATATTCTTCTATCCTCGACAAACGAGTACTTGAAGACTTGCTCCTCGAACGATACAACTCCCGAATTTCATTTATACAGGAGGTGTAAATATCATAGTCAGGGATCTGAGAAACCTCTTCAAACTAGTTGCAAAAATCGACAACAGTAGAATGACCGGGCGGCAAGCTGGGTAAAGTAAATTGCGCATGAGTTCCCCCGGCGGAAAAGAAGTACCATGCGCGAGCTCCTTCATATAAGTTCCCAACTTGAGCCAAGGCTGGGTTGGGATTACCAACGTAAAGTTGGTCATATCCAAACTGTCTGGCAAATCTGGAAGGTATATAAGGTTCAATGATGCACTTCTCTCTCAAACGATACACCAGATAGCCCAGCCTGATCATGAGAAGCCATCTAAAAGTGCCTTCTTCCAAAGAAGATGAACCCTCAGAAAGTCCATCTATGAAGCGGGCGTTCTCCTCGTCAACTCCATCAAAATTGGGAACACAGCAGAAAATTCTGTAATTATCTCCCCGAGATAAAAACTGTCGAGCCTTCACTATGTAAGTACAAGCCCACGTGGACGACTCCAGTCTCTGGAGGAAAGGAACATAAGCATTAGCACCCTCCGGCCCCCCCCCCCCCCCCCCGTCATCAATGAGGGACAATGCAGCACAAACTAGGCCACCAAATACGTATACGGCACTAGCACGCGGGGCTGAGGAGTTTTCCCGACTTTCTTCCTAGCAGCCTTAAGTCCTGAGGCACAGAGAAGCTCAGAGGTCAACATCCTTAGGCCGTTCTATAAACAGCTTACCATAGCAGCGAGAAGACTCACAGGTCTTCCATGCGTCAACAAAACAGCTGGGTATATAACCTCAGCTAATATTGCTTCTATGGGCCACGACGGTACCACACACCGTTTCAACCAAATCGTGAAGAAACCAGCAAGAAGAGCTGCATCGGAAATAGGAACTGTGGCCTGGTAATGAAAGTTCCCAAATTCAACACCAGTCTTAAAATTATCCTCTGTGTGCTCTGTTTTGTAGGTAGCATCGGAAGCCTTAATTCGAGCTTGGGCGTCTTCAAGAGAAATAGCTGCAACACGAGACACGGCTATGTTTTTCTGGTTCAGGTTCCGAAAGAGATATTCCGCCCAGGTGGTATGCATGATGCCTCCCCCACGCATCCCACAGACTTGAGCACATATATGGAAGTGGCACATCAGCTCCCAGAATGTGGCGTAAACTTCTGGGTGTGCCGTCCTCCATAGAGAGAGCTCCTCCGTAGTAGGAATAAATTCTTCATATGGCATTCTACCAAACGGCAACCCCGACACTGCCTGCATCTCATGAAGAGCAAATCCTAACTCTCCTATGGGTGTGAAGAACGTGCAGCTGTCCGGGTTATATTTCTCCAACATAGCGAAGAAATTATGATAATTCTGCGCGACGCCCCGTCGAGTAGCTAACACGGGAACTGTAAGACCTGATCGAGCGAGTGATTCTTTAAGCTCCTCGAGAACGAAATCAACCATGCGGGTCCACCAGACTCCTTCTCCAGAATAGACCCATCCTGGGGATCTGAACATCTGGGTCGAGAATTCACCTCGAGCTGCAATAAATTGACGAATGAAAATGTTCGCTGGACACAGCATCTCCGGGACCTGATCCTTCTTCTCAAATAAACCGGGTCTCAGCCCTTTGAGTTGTCCCCCGATTTGTGTGCGAACCCGCCGACCAGATCCAAGCGATACATTTTCCTTCTCTTTGACTATGTCGAAAGTCAAACCCCGACGACAGCTTGCATTCAAAAAATAAGAGAGTGGGTACATCCTCTTCATGTTCGGAAGGAAGAAGAAGCGATTATCAACTTTCCACAACAACTTCGAATCTTCTGCATGTATGAGGTGATCACCGATGGATATTCGATCTCCGAATATGAACACTGGCTTCGGAAACTGAGCATGACCAGCAGGGGTCTCCGTGTCTAAGTCAGTGATCAAAATTCTAAGAGTGGAACATTTGGGGAATTTAATCATGTCCGTTCTCTCTGAGTCAGCGAGAGTACACAGCGGAATTCTGTCTTGGAGACTGAAGACTTCATCCGTGTCAGGTCCGTCGATATACCCAAAATGGTGCTCTTGCAAAAGCGGTACATTTGGAAGAAGCACTGCACAATCAAAAGCAGAAGTTAGTAGCTGAAAATAAGTTACTGGCGTAAAAATAGAATCATAAATCCCAAAACGAGAAAGTCAAGCCTCGTGTTAAAAAATTTCAGACGCGAAGGTCGAGCTCCGCGTTAGAAACTCCAAACGCGAGGGTCGAACCTCGTGTTGAAAAAACTCGAACGCGAGGGTCAAGACCCATATGGAGTCCCAACCCCGCGTTTTCATTGAACCGAAACGAGTCATCTTCCTCGTTATCAACAACCCATTTAGGGTTCTCAGAAAACTTGCCAAGGCAAATTATTTCAGTCAACACTCACCACGACAAGGAGGCCCCTGCGACGGCGGTGGCGACGGCGACGTTCCCGCAGGAACAAGAACACCGCCGGCGTCCTCAGCCGACGGCGTTTCGGAAGTCGCTCCGGCGATTTTCTTGGAGGTCGAGCCTGCTCTTCGAGGTGCCATTGATACAGTCAATCACAAGGAATGCTTTTGAACGAGGGAGACGGAGCTCGTCGGAGATCTCGCCGAAATCAAACGAGAGTTCTCGTTCTTGGAAATAGTCGAAAATCTTGTAGAGTCAAGTGACTCTTGACGTGACCACTCAGGTCTATTTATAACAGCCGTCAAGCTGTTGAAATGGCATGGGATTCTAGGAAAGAATCCCAACCATTTTCAAAACACGAAGCTCACTGCCACGTTCAAACTCCAAAGAGCAAGGCTTAGGCCAACGTCACTAAGGCCTGAACCTCGCATTTTGAACCCCAAACGCGAAAGTCATCTTAGCGTTGCCATTCATCTAAATCCTCGAAGGCATGAGCCCCCTTAACAGAGTGTTAATTAAAACCCCTGTATCTCTTCAGCAGAATCAAAATTCTCATTGGGCTAGTGTTTCACCCCAAACTATCATCGTCATCACGGAGTTTAAGTTTATCTGGTGTCAAATACCAGTGTGGCTATAACTCCTCTGCCAGAATCCACTTATCAATTCTCATTAACAGAACGATAAGTCCTCAAAATCACTCAGATTATTGTCAATTTATTAGCTCTCTCCAACGGAGCATAAATAATCAGTTTGTCAACTCCTTTCAGTGGGGTAATAAAACTCCCCAAAATCTTGTTCTAATTCATCGCTCTGACGACAAATATCCTTAGTGATTCTCCCCAACAAGACACAAAAGGATTTTATCCCCACAGACGTCACGTTAAAATTACACCTCTGACAAAAACCAACTTATCGACTCTCTCCAATAGAGCGATAAGTCCTCAAAATTGCTCCGATCGCAATCTCTCCATAGACGTCACGTTAAAATTACACCTCTGACGAAAACCAACTTATCGACTCTCTCCAATAGAGCGATAAGTCCTCAAAATTGCTCCGATCGTAATCTCTCCACGTCACGTTAAGATTACACCTCTGACGAAAACCAACTTATTGACTCTCTTCAATAGAGCGATAAGTCATCAAAATTGCTCCGATCGCAATCTCTCCACGTCACGTTAAGATTACACCTCTGACGAAAACCAACTTATTGACTCTTTCCAATAGAGCAATAAGTCCTCAAAATTGCTCCGATCGTAATCTCTCCACGTCATGTTAAAATTACACCTCTGACGAAAACCAACTTATCGACTCTCTCCAATAGAGCGATAAGTCCTCAAAATTACTCCGATCGCAATACCCTTTCCTGTTATGTTAACTTTACACCTCTAACAGTCTAAACCCTCTTATTTGAACCCTTTTTACCTCGCTATATAAAAGACGTTCTCATAAGATTCCCAATGGACTAAGTACTTTCCAGGGCTATCCTTAGTGATAATAAGGAAAAGTTCGGAATCTCCCTATAGGAGAAAGTCCACGCTAAGTTAAAATTACACCTCTGGCACTCATAGATTTTTTTCAGTGTTTAAAGCCAAAATGACACAGGAAGAATTCTACTCTTCAGCTTTGTTCCGGGAGAATGATTCAACATTTATCCCCAACGTTTTGAAATTTTCTAGAGTTATCTTAAATGGTAATAAAAGAAACTTTCCAACTCCAGGCTATCCTGGAAATCTACGCTAAGTCGTGAATACACCTCGGGCATTTCTCGTGATTTGTTATTTAAAATCAAAACATGACAAATGTAAGAAACAATGAGGGACTAATATCACTTTTTATTCAAGAGTTAGAAGAAAGTGATACAAAACAAACTTGTTCTTGTCAGAAGAACATTACAAAAACCAAATTCACTCATGCATCAAATCAAAAGATATGAGTTGAGTCTTGAGTTCAGCTAATTCTTTCTCGTGATTAGCTCGCACCATAGCTTCAGCCTTGGCCTGGAGTTCATCCTCACTTGGAATGATGATAGTTGCCACTTCATTCCTGGCCTGCTCCAGGGCTTGAGCCTGTGTATGATACTCCAAAGAACCAGTTGTGTTTTGGGTACGAAGGATATTGACGATGCCTTCCTCGCGGGAAAGTTCAGCTTTCAATCGCAGGACTTCGGCTTCAGCTTCAACAAGTCTGTCCCGAAGCGAATTCATAGAAGCAGTTGAGCGTTCTAGTTCTTCTCGCTTCCGAATGTTACGCTCACGAAGCTCTGCGATCTGACGCTCTTTTTCAGCTAAGTCCCGTTCTAGTGTTTCTCGGTGTATCACTTCAGCGACCTGAAGACTAGCCAGAGTTGACATAATTTGCGGCTGAAGGTCACTATGGCCCATGGTCTCGAACCGTTGTAATTTCTCCTCCAAACGAAGGATAATCTCTGAGCAGCGCTCGAACCATTGAGTTTCGCCCACGCTCCTGACCCCGTTTAAGCCCGCCTCCAGAAGAGGTCGAAAGGAGTTCAAAGTTCCTTGACCATTCATCAGGGACTCAACTACCGTCTTCGCAAGACTGTTTAGATACACTAAAGAAATTTGAAGGAATTTAGGTGCATTAGTGAGACTGAAAACCGCACCCGAAGATACCCCTTCAGCAGCTGAGATTGGTGCGTTAAGATGATGACTAGCAGGCGATCTAGGTGCCGAAGCTGCAGAAGCAATCGAAATGTTCAATTGCGAAGGACTTGAGGTCAAAGCCATCAATGCCTTCGCCTGAGGTGAGCTTGGCCCAGCCTCTGTTGGGGTGAGTGAAATCTTCATCATCGCTTTCGGTGAAGTAGCTACCACGGAAGAGTCATGTAAGGTTTGCTCCTGTAAAGGAGCCGACACCTGCACGACCGGCTGTTCCAGAGAAGAAGTCGCAGCAGTAGTTTCAGGCAACGCTACAGGTGAAGCAGCTGCCGTGGATGAGCCAGGTAAATGTTGCTCTGGCAAAGGAGTCGACGCCGGCGCAGGTTCTTACTCTAAAGGAGCAGCAGAAGTAGTCCCAGGAGTAGGTGAGCCTGCACGAAAAAACGGTCGGAACGTGGAAAAAGCATGTGGAATAAGTCGAAACAAACTAAGCTTACCGGTAAGATAAAAAGGAGTATAACCAGATGCTTTATCAGATGGAGCCTTGGGAGCGTCATCAAAAATGGTTATATCATCCATGGAAGTATGCTCTTCATCTTCCGCATCATCACCCGGCAAATTGCTAACTTCAGCATCCTCATCACCTCTATCTTCGTCAGCTCCATCACCAATCGAGGAACCTTCATAATCAACTCGCTCCTCATCATCCCTGGTAGCGGAAGGTTCAGGAAGATCTGTGTCGATAGCTGGTTTAGTCATAAGTCCCGTTGTAGGACTGGACATTAAACCACCAGGTTGCGATATTAGTACTAAAGGAGGATAAATTTCCTTCGAGACCCCCTGATTCTAAGGCAGGAGACTTAGGAAGGTCCATCGCTGGAGCAGATTCTGCATCTGCGGCCATTAACTCATCCTCTTCATCTTGAGGGGGATGGTAAGAAGAAGCATCGCTCGACAGGACTGGGCCATGAGAACGAAGCCCAGTTTTATGTGGCAGGCCCACAACAGAAGATTCCTATTGTTCTTCATCTTCAGCAGCTCTGATGGCATCAGCCATCAATTTAGATTTTTGTTGGCCTGTGGGGGGAGGCGAATCAACCAGCAACTTCCGACGAATCTGTTTATCATATTTGCCAGTCTCATCCGCTGAGAGTTTTCTCTTCCCAGCTGCTCTGGTCATGGGGGGGTCAACCGCTTGTTGCTCTTCCGCCGGAACAGGCTCAGCTCTTTGTTCCTCTTCCTGTCCAGCCGGTTGATTCTCGATGGATAGGAACTCGTCAATCCCTCTCAAGCGGAATGTCTTGGACCCCTTTCTTAAAGCATACATATGCCTAATGTCTTTTAGGCAAGATGTATTCAGGTTGTAATTGGGAGTCTGAGAAGCGGCGAAATACCAATTACAGAAGCTTATAGAAGTGTAGGAGTTGGGTGTTTTATGAGGAAGCCTGAAGATGGCTTTAGTACAACCTGCCACAGAATAATACCAAGCCCTGGCTCCTTCATATAAATTGCCCACAATTGAGAGTTGAGGACGAGGGTTCCCGACGTACACTTGATTGTACCCAAATTGGCAAGCAAACCTATAGGGCTGGTAAGGCTCGATGAAACAGTGAGCGCCTTGTCAGAAGATCAAATAACCGGGCCTGATAGAAAGCAGCCAATGAAAAACACCCCTGCTCAGCTGAGTGAATCCATTAGGACCTGCTACATCCTGATACTCCGCTCCATAAACGCCGCCTTCAAAATCAGGAAAACAGCGGAAGATATGGAAATGAGTGTCTCGCGCCAAAATTTGACGGATCCTAACCATATAACCCCCTTCCCATTTCGCAGACTCTAATCATTGCACGAACGGGATGAATGAATCTCCTGGGGGAGAGGCTGCACTCATCAACGGAGGACAGTGGAGCACGTACCAAGCCATCAGATAGGTGTATGGCAATGGCACCCTGGGATTAGGAGTTTTGAAAGTCTTGTGACCCTCAGACTCCACCTCTGAAACACCAACGAAGTCCGAGGCCAACTCCCGCAGTCCATGCTGCAAACAACTCACCATGGCATGAAGGAGACTCACAGGTTTCTCATGAGCCAAAAGGACAGCCGGGTAGATCACCTCAATAGCGAGAGCGTCGACCGGTCTAGTAGGAACGACACAACGCTTGAACCATAGCATCAAGAAACCAGCCAACAGCGCTGTGTCGGAAATTAGAGTCAGAGCTTGATAATGGAAGCTTTCAAACTCCGTATGAGCCGGGAAAACATCTTCCTTAGCTTCATTAGTGTAGTGGGAGGTAGCATTGTCAATGCGAGCCTGAACCTCCTCCAAAGTACTTGCAGGCAATCGGGTCACTGAGGCTCCTTTAGTGGTCAAGTTCTGGAATAAATATTCCGCCCAAGACACTTGTTTAATGCCGCTCCCTCGGGACCCCGTCTGCTGCATACAAATGTGGAAGTGACACATGACTTCCCAAAGAGTGGCATAAATTTCAGGGTTGGTCTTCTTTAAAATCTTAAGTTCCGCTGATCCCGGAACAAATTCTTCATACGGTAAATCCCCAAGAAGAAGACCCGAGACTTCATGCATCTCATGAAGAGCGAAGCCTAGCTCCCCCAAAGGAGTGAAAAAAGTACAAGAATCAGGACTATATTTCTCCAATATGGAGAAGAAATGGAAGTGGCTCTGGATAATCCCAAACTTGGTAGCCCGTACAGGAACCTGCAATCCAGCTCGAGCAAGAGGAACTTTCAATTCATCCAATACGAACTTGGTCATCCGGGTCCACCACCCTGTCACTGGAGAATGAACCCAGCCAGGAGTTCTAAATCCTTGCGCGGGAAACTCTCCCTTCTTCTCCAAAAACCTCTTGACAAAGGTATTCGCTAGACTGGCCACTTCGCCGAGGGGATACTCCTTAGCAAATAAACCCGGCCGTAAAGCTGTCACCTGTCGGTTATAACCAACTGTGCGAACCCCGTGAAAAGTCAGAGTTCCGAGAGCAACCCCATCTTGATCTTTAACCAGGGGCCAATCCATACGCCTTGGGACGGAAGCACACTGGAAATAAGATATGGGGAACATCCTCTCCATATTGGGCAAGAAAAGGTTGCGGTCCCCAACTTTCCGTAGCCACTTGTAGTCCCCGTCATAAGCGATACTTGCTTCAAAGTCAACAAAGTCCCCGAAGAGGAATCCAGGTTTGATTATTGGCTTACGGCTCGGGTTTTCCAGTCGAGCGTCCGTAACCAATATCCTAAGGGTCTCAGGAGAAGCTTGGGTGATCAATTCTGCGTGATTCTTATCCTTGATTCGGAAAATTGGGAGTTCTTGACGAAGGTTGAACGTCATATTCGAGTCCACGCCACCTTCATGTCCAAAATGATGGCGAAAAGGAAGAGGCTCAGCAGTATGACGCACTGCAAAATAAAGAAGAAGTTAGATAACATAAAGGTAAAGTTCAGACGTGAGGGTCGAACTTAGCATCAACAAGAATTTCAGATGCGAGGGTCGAACCGCGCGTCAAAAACATCAGACGTGAAGGTCGAACCTCGCATCAAAAACATCAGACGCGAAGGTCGAACCTCACATCATCAATGTCAGACGCGAAGGTCGAACCTCGCGTCATCAATGTTAAACGCGAAGGTCGAACCTCGCGTCATCAATGTTAGACGCGGGGGTCGAACCCCTCGTCAAAAACACCAAACGACGGAGTCCAGCCCCCCGTTATCGAAACGAGTTTCCTCGTTGGTCCAAAGATCAGAACTTGCCGAAGCAAGTTTAATGACCACGGAGGTCATACTCACCACCGATCAAAGGAAGCTGAGGCGGTACGTTCGCCTGAGCAGCAGCGCCACCGGCCGACACGCCGACCTCTGAGCCGCAGCAGCGTCGGACTTGGAGGGTCGAATGACAGTCTTCTTGGGCGCCATGGGTTCTCGTCGGAGGAGAAGAGGAATAGTTCTTTTCGCCGGAGATGAGAACGAAAACTTTTCGTTAGAATTTCAAGAAGAGTCGAATGACTCTTGATTTGACCTCCAGCGGTCTATTTATAGACAGCTGTGAGCTGTCAAATCTTAACGGACGGGATTCGAGGTCAGAATCCCGCCCAAACTCGACCCTCGCGTTCGAGTTGGTTGAAATTCCAAACGCGAGGTTCACCTACGCGTTACAATCAACAAGACCTCAAATAAATAAAGGAAAACTGAGGTCAGCCACAAAAATCGAAAAGCAACAAGCGACTCCACTGGGGAGTCTATCAAATGGGTATAAGCAGATTTTGGGATCCAAAGTATTCCGAAAATTCATCCCAGTCAACCGCGAACTTTTGAAAACTTTGGAGGGGGTTCTGTAGGCTATCTAAAAATCACAATGGATAGCTGATCCCCTCGAGATTACAAGGCAATGGTTCCTTCAAATCAAGAAGCAGAATTCATCCTTACAATCGAAACAGAAGAGATTTCTAAATCATTACATCCGCAGCATTATAATCGCTACAAACACGACCTCATGTTTGAGATGATTGATCTTGATGGTTGCGACAACAACATGACCAATATTATATTAGTAACTATTAGAGATGCTGATGAGCAGTGTAATGATTTTAGAAATAAAAAGTTGGACTTAGTTGGTGAGTTGCTTGGTAGAGAGCTGTGGGCAAATATTCGTCTAAAAGTCACTATGGATGACTGATTCCCGTCAAGTTCCAACAATGAAAGCTACAATCAGATGATAGCTTTCGTGTCAACAAACGAAGGTTGCGAATGGAGGGCTTTTCACACAGATCGAGAAGGGTTACAATTCAACGACACTTCCGACAGCTGATGAAAACTCTATTCAGTGGTCTTCACAATCAACAGTGAGAGTTACAGTCTGACGACTTTCACACCCCACAACAATTCAAGCGAGGATTACTGAACGACGATCCTTGCAACACCTAATAAAAGAGGTTACAAGTCAACAAACTTCTTCTAAAACGCGGAAGTCATCCCCGCGTTACAATTCTGGAAGTGCACACGACCTCAGCGTTTCCAAGCTACAACAAATCAAACGTGAGCGACCCTCGCGTTCGTTGGTGTTCAGCCAACACCTAACCTCGTGTTCGTTGGTGTTCAGCCAACACCCAACCTCGCGTCTTAATTCTAAGACGCGAGGTTAGGATCCTGAACGCCAAGGTGGGCGTTTGACTCAT
This sequence comes from Asparagus kiusianus, assembly GCA_022839385.1. NCBI lineage: Eukaryota > Viridiplantae > Streptophyta > Magnoliopsida > Asparagales > Asparagaceae > Asparagus > Asparagus kiusianus. The sequence continues at coordinate 610,046 of BQKN01065142.1, forward strand.
TCAAATATGAGTTGAACGGTTTCAGAATTGTTTCCCCACGATCTGAGAAAATCACGCCCACGTAGGAGCGGATTTAGAGGGCAGTTACAACCTCTTATCCCCCTATAAAAACTCAACGAACCCAACGAATCAAGGGGTTGGATTTTGGGAGATTGGATTTTCAGAATCTAAACCGTAAAAGGGCAGCAAGGGCGAATTCTGGAGGATCTCAACCACTCGGGTTTGGTGATTCAACAGCAGCAACAGCAAAATCCTTGGAGATAGGATTTTTGAATCAAGCTCAGAAGATCAAATCTAAGAGGATTCTTCAACAACAGAATATCTGCTTGGTCATTAACCGAATTTTCGGTTCTAACAACTCTATCCATAGAGTTTCAACTCGTTCAGAGTTCTTAAACTCGTTAAAGAGTTATATATAAAACTTCCCACAGAAGTTCATCGTTCCCACGAGATAAGAGACGGTCAGATCGTCAACGGAGAGCAAATTCGACGCGAACAATCGAAGGAAGCACTCCATCGCTACCGTGAAGAACCCAGTTTTAAACAAAGGAGAAAACCAAATTCGTTTTCTTCTCTTTTGTAATTGAGTTGTAATCGGAATTAAAGGAATTCAATTAAATTTTCTTTTATTCTTTTCATTGCAATTTTCCTACATACATGTGGCTTTTCTTAATAAGGTCCTCAATCGTGTCTTGTAATATCTTCTTCTCCTGCGGGTTCATACGATAATGAGGGAGATTAGGAAGCACTAAACCCAGAATGAAATCAATATGGTGCTGAATATCCCTCATGAGTGGAAGACTCGGTGGCAACTCTTCAGGAATCAACACTTTGAACTCCTTAAGCAGCGATTTCATCTTCTTTGGGACTTCAATGGGTGTCTTTACTTCTTCCTTCACAACTAAAGCAAACCTCTGCTTCAACTCTTTTGACTCGGTCAAAAACTCTCCCTTGTTGCAAAGAGAAATACATTTGGATTTTTTATCCTTTGAGTTCTTTGGGAAGGGTGGAATTAGTGGTAAAATGATCGTCATCCATACGAAAGAGTAATCGTTCTTCTTGCCGCCGTGCTTAGCATCAACATCATACTGCCATGGCCGCCCCAACAAGACATGGCATGCATCCATGTCCACAACATCACAAGCAACAAAATCACTATAAGTCTTTCCGAATGATAGTGGTACGCGGAACAATTTTGTCACCTTCATGGAGGGACCCTTCTTGATCCGTCCAATAGTTTAAGGCACATGCTTTGCTTCATTCGGCAGTTTCAAGTGGTCCACCAAGGCCTTCGACACTATATTTTCATAGCTACCATTGCCAATGATGAGGGTGCACACCTTGTTGCTGACCGAACACCTAGAAAAAAATTGGTGTCATTGTGATGAATCTGGTGTCTTCTGAGCGCATAGGAGTCGCTGAACAACACACGACATATTGTCACCCTTAATCTTGGCAATCTCTTCCTCATACTCTTTGCCAGATGATGTTTGTCCATCCTCCGCCTCTTCATAATCCGCTAGATTGACCTTCCGCCGCTGCGGGCACTCGTTGGACTTATGCCCTGGTTAGAGACATCGGAAACACTTCCCTACAGTCGGCTTGGCATACGGACTTGCTTGAGTCATCGGGGCCTGTGGTTGAGTTGTCGACCGCTCAGCCGATCATGGAGGAATAGTCTGATCAATCGTCCTTTGCCTGGCCAACTCTCCTCTTACCTTCTCGATCGAACCTCCCTATTTGGTTCGTCGAAAAGGTAACACTTTGGAGGATAATCTTTTCACCTTGAAAGCCATGTTATAGGCTTCGTCTATAGAGTACACGTTGGGATGGCCACCTTCTCTTGAATTGAATACTTCAAACCTCCGATATATTTGGTCACGAGTTGCTCTTCGCTCATAGACAAATCGCAACGAGAAGTAAGACGGAAAACTCTTTAGTATAGTCGCTTACTGATCTGATTCCTTGGTGGCATTGTTCAAACTAGTTGTAGAGGATTTGTTAGTAGTCGGGTGGTAGGAACCTAGCTTGTAGTAATTGATTCATGCGTCGCCAAACCCGAACCGGTTGCTTGCCTTGCCATCACCTAGTGTTTTGAGTATGATCCCACCATGTCGCGGCTCCTCCCTTGAGACGATATGCCACAAACTTCACCTAGTTTTTCTTTGGGAATATTAGTCATCTCAAAAAACTTCTTCACTTCGTAGAGCCAATCCAGGAAATCCTCTATGTCCAGATTTCCTCCAAAGAAAGGAAGCTCTACTTTCATCCGATATTCTTGTTCTTGATGATGTCAGCCTTGTCGGTGGTAGTTATGATGAGGGTTGAAGTCTCTGCCCCGACCTCTGCTATAAGGTTGCCCTCCTTCTTCATCACTCAAGACGTTAT
>BQKN01065142.1:612443-635138 GCA_022839385.1 Asparagus kiusianus
CTATAGAGAAAGCTCCTTCTCGTCGTCACCTACCATTATCGAGGATGTTGAAGCCGAAGCTCTGATACCACTTGACGTAGATGTAGAAACGGGGAGGCTGATCAGATATCATTCCGATGCCAACAAGCCCTGACAATGGCAGGTAGATAACAAGCTTGAATCCACAAGCCCTAATTTTCCAAATTTAGGGAAGAAAACAATGGAGAAATTTCTCTTGATTGAATAATTGAAAAGTTAAATATTAATTTACAAAAGGAACTATTATATAGCCAACTAAATCTATCCTAACTCTAATAAAAAAGAAACTCTAATTCAAAAAGAAAATAACCAAAAACAAACTCATTTCCTAATCTGTTTTCTGAGTCGGCACGAGGCGTGCCGAGTAGTACGCCTTTTGTGTCGACTGGACATGAGTCAACTAAGTATGTCGAGTAGTTCTGATTTTCGTGTTGACTGGCATGTGTCGACTCGTCCTGTTGCCAATCATCTCGTCCTGTCGCCTAGAGTCATCTGTTCATTTCGGCTGGGTTACTTCGCCTCTAGTCGTCATCTTGACTCGTCTAGTTTGTTGTCATCTCATCTGGTTTGAGTCGAGTCGAGTCTCATCCATTTGTTTAGTTGTCTCGTCTCACTTTTTAGTCGTCTCGTCTTGTAGATCTCCTGTATCAACAGTGGAGGGTAAACATACCTTGTATTCCCACTCGAATAGTGCCCACATAGATCTAAATGCTCCATCAACACAAGTGGTAGGAGACATGTAGTTTATGATGTCAATGCATATGTCACTGAGTATAATGACTGTTCTCTCAAGAACATTGGAAGTTTCGTACACAATATTACCAAATATGATGCCAGTTTCTATGGAAGAGACCTTAATATTGGCTCGAATATGCTTGCTTGACTCCGGTGCTACTTTATAGTTTTGGGGGCACTCTAAAAGTTGAAGATCTCCCGTGGTAGCCAACTCTAAACACAGATTCTGAAGTGTTTCCTTAGTTTGATTGACAATGGCAACATTAAGGACAATGTTATAATGGTGGACAACAACATAGGCCTCAGCATAAACATGATCACTAAATCCTGTGAGTTGAAGAATAAGATTCAGTTTATTTGCATCATCCTGATCCTTGGTGAACTCTCCTGCTGCATGTTTCAAGTCATCTTGATGCTCATCTTGCAGCTCAAGTAGGCTCATTCCCTACAAGAGAGAAATATCTCAAGAACAAAATTAATAAGAGAAATTTTACGACACAAACTGGTTCCAGCATTATCCCAATAAGCGTAGGATGTTATAGTAAAGCAATTATTGCAACTACTTGTGCAATCTAATTTTTTCATAATGATTAATAGGATAGTACAAGATCAATAGATCTTCACCTTATACGCCTCTTCTAAAAACTAAAAGAACAATTCAGTGTTTCAATATCTTCTGAAAATTGGAGTACCGGGTTTTAAGTGACTCTATTCGCCCTACATTCTCATATAGAATAAAATTACGGAGCTCTGAGGGCTCATCTCCTGGTGTACATCATGAAGAAAGAAAGAGCTACAGGGTACTTTAGCAGATATAGGACAAGCGAAAAAGAAGCTTTTAGCATTGAATAGGCAGAATTAAGACTAGTTGGCAAATACGAATGCTAATTAGGAGTGTTTAATGCCAGAGTTAACATAATGTGGCACACATTTGAGTAAAAGATGTCTAAAGGCACGTTCTCAAAGCCATAGATCAGGAGTGACAAGTTATTCATAGTGCCTGGAAAAATCTTACTTTCGTATAGAAATTTCAGGAGGCCTAAGTCTTTGCAGAAATGTGTGCAATAACCAACGAAGAAGATTTATCAAGCATTACCAATTCCAAAAGTTCCAAGTACACTGATTTTTGAGCACGTGTTCTGAAATGGTGCATCAAAAGCCCTCTATCATACGATCTCAGGACTTCTCTTTTGCTGTGTTAGAGCTGGTTGGGAATAAGCCATACACGTTATGGAAGTGCATGAAAAGACAAATATGACATATCCCAAACAAATGCGACTTTGTTACCCATTTACAAACCCATATATGAATCCAACAATCCATTCTTTATGTTCCTAATATCACCTTCTAGCGTCTTATTTTTATCTTAAAGCAGAGACAACAAACAAACGCCAGCCTTAAGACTTCATAAGAAGTTCTTTAGAAGAAAAGTTTTCATGAAAAATGAACTAATTCCTCCAATTTTCAGCCAACTACTATATTTCACTTAACCTTCTTTCTGGTCTCTCTCCGACAGTGAAATCCAATTTGAGATAACTACGAAGAGAGTTTACATATTTACCTTGTTTCAATATTTTAAGTTGAGAATTCCAAGGATGATTCAGTTTTATTCAAAATCTTCAAACCAACTATGTTGTGAAATAGTGTCTATTGTCTCAAACAGTTTATTATCCACTTTCTATTGCATTTTTTAACTTGGTTGCATTGTTGATGCATATTGACACTGTCTAGTGATTCTCACTCCATTAGGGTACACATTTATCGCACAAGATAATATCATGAGAAATAAAAGCTAAAAACTTTCTATGAAAACATATTGCCAAGTATATCTAAAAGAAAGATGGTAGGCTCATAATGAATAACATGAACTAACAAAATGCACATAACATTGTAATTATCTTATCTTCGCGCTCTTCAGATGGTAAAAGTGAATAAGATCATCTGGCTATATATGCATGAGAAATCTGAGCTATTGATTTTATCTCCTGTGTCTCCCTGAACTGCTTATCTACAAGCATCTTCACAAAGCTCTGGTGACACGAAGGCAGCAATTTCTTCCTCGCTTCATCCCCAGGATTGCATAGCAACCTTATGCAAAGCACGATTCTATCATAAGAGTCATTATCAATGGGATGGGGAAGGCACATGGATTGTGTTGGATTTAAATCTAATTAAATCTATTTGTCGGCACATATCTTATATCAGTGTGTATTGCTATCCTTAAGGATAAACCGCATAAAGTGGTCAATCAATTTGGGTTAATGGGTATTTAAATATGTCATGGGTTAAATGTGCAGATACCAGGTTATAATTATAATTTGATGAGGGGCCAAATTATAAATGTACAGCACCTATATATATGGGGTTATGGTCCCTAATCTAGGGTTAAAAACACACTCAATTCTCTTATCCCCATCTAAAGAGATACTAAAGGAGAAACCCTAAGATTAGAAAATCATCAAAACCCTAATTCAGATCTAAGCAATGGATTTAGGTATAGTTTTCGCTCTTATTGATGTTTAATCTCTATGATTTAATCACGATTAAGTCCAACAAGTGGTATCAAAGCCATCGTGATTACTTCTTAGGGGTTTAAGATTTAAAATTAGGTTTTTGATCTTAATCTGTGAATTATTAAGAACTGTTCACGGATGAACAATAAAAGTTCTTTTTTTTCTTTCGTTTTTTTGGATATGTTGCACTCATGAACTGTAAAGTTTATCTTTTTTTAGGGTTTGATTCTTTTTGGATGTTTGGATCTGAAATGGATTCAGATTCAGATCAAGTGTGTGCAACATATCAATTTTTTGGATCTGGATTGAGTTCACAATCGACAGAAAAATGGTTTTTTGTTTTTGGTTTGTCATCGTTCTCTAACTTCTCGCGGGAGTTTTATCGACGACGGCCCTACTATCAAATGAAGACAGTGGTGGCGGCTATTTTCAGAAGGAAACCCTAATGGGTGTTCATTACTGCAGCCCAAGCAGCAGCGACATTTTAGATCTAAACCCTAAGGGGTGAAAGAAATTAGGGCTTGTGGGCTTACCTGAGGTATTTGATTGAGGTTCGAACTTCAGACGAACTTCGGTTCGATTCCAGCGAACTTCGGTTTGCTTCTGACGAACCTCGTGTTCGATTCAGCTTTGTTGAAGGCTTCTGACGAATTTCGGTTCTATTCCAGCGAACTTCGGTTTGCTTCTATTGAACCTCGTGTTCTAAGTTTCAGTCGAACCTCGTGTTCAAAACTTTAGTTGAACCTCATGTTTAAAACTTCAGCCGAACCTCGTGTTCGAAGCTTCAGTCGACATTCGGATCTTGAAGTTCAGTCGAACCTCGTGTTCGGTCTTAGGTGAACCTCGTGTTCAACTCAATCGAGCTTCAACTCGACTCAGGCAAAGCTCGATCTATTGAAGGAAAGCTCAAAGAGCCCTATTTCAGGTGAACCCCGTGCTCATTCTCATGCGAGCTTCGAGGTTAAGTCCCGATCTCGAAGGTGAGCTCGATCCTCGAGCCTCAGATGAGAGCTTCGGCTTTTGTAATTTTTTGGGCGAGCTTAAATCTCGTCAGGTAGAAGCTGAAGATGAGCTTCGGTTTCTTCTTATGGTTAGGGCACAATTAATGAATTGAGAGAATGTATTTCTTCTTTAAGTCAAAAGTCCACTTAAGGTCTTTTGGTTCTAGGTCTGCAATCAATTCATTTCAGGCGTGTGCAGTTAAGAAGAAATGATTTGGGCAAAATCCCATTTAAGTTTCTTTTACTGATTTGGGCCTTCTCTAAGCTTGATTTAAAAGCTTATGTGCCCTATTAAGCTATGGAAATTTTGTTTAATTTAAATTAAATTAAATCTAGTAGTTAATCAATTATTTAATTCAAATAATATGACACTAAGGTATTATATTTGTCTCTCATTCTAAATGATTATTTGAAATAAGATGTTGCCAAAGTAACCTCTCTTGTGTAAAGTGTTTATGAGGGATGTTAGATGGTTGTGTGTATGTTTTCGTGTAAATATTTAACCGGCCCAAAGGAAGGTTAATATTTATTTAGACTGCATACACATCTGTGATGATAAACGTGTGACAATTATAAGGTTTACATGTGAATAATGAATCGATCCAAAGATAATTTTATTTTTTTACATGAGTTATTATCAGTGTTTGATCATTGCAACAAGGTATAATTTACAAATTAATATTACTATCCAAAGACTTGATATTAATATTGTGCCAGATATCTTGAGATTAGATTTTTTATTATTTGAATTTTATTAATTACTAATTACAGTTAATAATGTGAGTATCTTTTGTTTATTTTAGCTAATGCATCTGCTGCCATAATTTCTGCTAACATCAACTCAATTTTCATGCTCAATGAGACAAATTTCAAGGTTTAGAAAGATAACATAATAATTGTTCTTGGCTATATGGATCTAGACCTTGTATTAAAAACTGAACAATCTTAACCTCTTAATGCGGAAAGCACTCCTGATGTTAAAAAGGAGTATGAAAAATGTGAGCGTTCAAATCGCATGAGTCTTATGATTATTAAGCGCGGCGTTCCGGAAGCCTTCAGGGACATAGAATCCGAAGGGAATACTAAGGCCAACGATTTTCTTGCCGAAATTAATAATCATTTTGCGAAAAATGATAAGATAAAACTAAGCACGCTTTTAGCACGCTTGATTTTGATGAAGTATAAAGGCAAAGGAAATATCATGGAGTATATTATGGAAATATCTTATATTTCTTCAAAACTTAAGGCACATAAACTTGATCTTTGTGATGAGTTATTGGTATATTTGGTTTTGCTATCTTTTCCTGCATAATTTAATCAGTTTAAGGTCAGTTATAACTACCAAAAGGAGAAATAGACTCTAAATGAGCTCATTTCATATTGTGTGCAAGAAGAAGACAGGTTGAAGCAAATTAAGACAGAAAGTTCTCATCTGGCTTATGCCTCTAAGGATAAGGGTAAGAAAATAAAGAATAATAATGAAGCTGCTAAGGGTCCTGTTCAGAAGAAACAACAAAAGGATGATCAAAGTTATTTCTTCTACAACAAGTCTGGACACGTAAAGAAGGATTGTACTAAATATCACACATGACGTGCTAAGAAGGGTATGTTCCTTACTTTGATCTATTCTGAGGTTAATTTAGCTTCAGTACTTAGAAACACTTGGTGGTTAGACTCTGGTGATTACTCACATAAGTGTTTCTATGCAGGGCTGCCTGAGCTACCGAAAACCAAATGATATCAAAAGATATATCTTTGTGGGTGACGGACAATCGGTAAACGTGAAAGCAATTGGGAACTTTAGGTTGTTATTAGGAACTGGTTCATATTTAGACTTAAAAGATACTTTTATAGTACTATCTTTTAGACGGAATTTGATTTTCATTTCTGTATTGGACAAATCAGGTTATCATTGTTCATTCGGAAACAATCAGTTCAGTTTATCTTTAAATTCAAATGTTGTGGGAACCGGTTACTTGAGTACTTATGATAACCTATATTTGTTTGATATAATTGCTTCTTATAATGAATCCTTGCATGTGGAATCACGTAGTACTAAGCGTAAATTAAATAAGAAAAATTCGGCGACATTATGGCATAAGCGCTTAGGTCATATCTCAAAAGATAGAGTTGAGCATCTTGTATCTGATGGCATTTTAGATTCTTTTGATTTTTTAGACTTCGACATATGTATTGAATGTATCAAGGGAAAACAGACCAAAGTTAAGAGATTAGGTGCCAAAATATCTTCAGACGTCTTAGAATTGATACATATGGATATTTATGGGCCATTCCCTACGACGTCTTGAAATGGTCAATAATATTTTATATCATTCATAGACGGTTACTCACATTATGGGTACCTACATCTCATTCATGATAAATTTGAGTCTCTGGACATGTTCAAAGCCTATAAAGCTGAAGTTGAGAATCAACTCAATAAAAGAATTAGAACCGTTAGATCTGATTGTGGTGGTGAGTACCACAGTATGCCATGTCGGGTTCACCTAGCATGAATGGTGTAGCTGAAAGATGAAACAGGACTCTTAAGAATATGGTAAGAAGTATGATTACTCATTCTTCTTTACCAGAGTCACTCTAAGAAGAAGCACTAAAGATAGCAGCTTACATTCTAAATAGAGTACCAAGTAAAGCAGTTGCTAAAACACCTTATGAGCTTTGGACTGGTCGAAAGCCTAGTTTAAAGCACTTACATATTTAGGGATGTCCAGCTGAGGTAAGACCTTATAGGACAGATGAAAAAAATTGGACTCCAAAACAGTTAGCGGCTATTTTATTGGGTATTATGAATGCTCTAGGGATTATAAGTTTTATGATCCCATACTCAGGAATATTTTTAAGACGGAAACAACAACATTCTTTGAGGATGTTGAGTTTGAGGGGAGAAATAAGGTTAGAGACATTGTTTTTGAGGAGGAATTGACTTCAGATCCAATCCATATAATTACTTTTGACAATATTCAAGTTCCTATACCTGTTGTTGCAAAAGAAGTAAATCTGGAACATCAAGATGACAATGTTGAATAACTCCTTGTTCCAGAAGAATAAATTCAACAACCTCAAAAACCAGTGCTATTAAGGAGATCCATGAGAGAAATGAGAAATGCTATTTCGGATGATTATATTGTATTTCTCTAAGAACATGAGGATAATAATAGAATGTTAGAAGATGATCCAATCAACTTTCTTCAGACCATGAAAAGTTCTAAGCCATGAAAAGTTCTAACTCCCAATAGTGGATTGATGCCATGAATGAAGAGTACAAGTCTATGCAAGACAATAAAGTTTGGGAACTTGTCTCATTGCCAAAAGGTGCAAAACCAATTGGTTGTAAATAGATTTTTAAAACCAATCAGGATGCAAACGATAATGTAGAGAGGTATAAGGCACGTCTTGTAGCTAAAGACTTTACTCAAAAAGAAGGTAATGAATATATAAAGACTTTCTCTCCAGTTTTATCGAAAGACTCTTTTAGAACAATCATGGCGCTTGTTGCTCATTTTGATCTTGAGATACATCAGATGGATGTTAAGACTACATTTCTCAATGGCGACATTGATGAGATGATTTATATAGTGCAACTAAAAAACTTTATGTCAAGAGACCCGAAGCATATGAATTGCAAATTAAAAAAAATCCATTTATTGACTCAAGCAAGCTCCTCGTCAATGGTATTACAAATTTCAATAAATAATTATCTCGTTCGGTTTTAAGATGAATATTGTTGATGACTGTGTATATCACAAGTTCAGTGGGAGTAAGAATATTTTTTTGGTTCTGTATGTCGATGACATATTGCTTGCCACTAATGATATAGGCATGTTGCACGAAACCAAGAGATTTCTATCAAAGAATTTTGAGATGAAAGATCTTGGGGATGCCTCTTTCATATTAGGAATCTAGATACATCGAGATCGTTCTCGAGGTATACTTTGATTATCACAAAAAAACTATATCGATAAAGTACTTAAAAGGTTTGGCATGCAAGACTGCAGACCAGGAGACACTCATGTTGTTAAAGGAGACAAGTTTAGTCTCAATCAGTGCCCTAAAGACAACCTTAAAATTCAGGAAATACAAAAGATTTCTTATGCTTCGACTGTAGGAAGTCTAATGTATGCTCAGGTGTGTGTGTGTCCGAACATTGCGTACATTGTTGGGATGTTAGGAAGATACTTAAACAACCCTGATATAGATTATTGGATAGCAGTCAAAAGGGTTATGAGGTATCTTTAGAAAACAAAAGATTATATGCTCACATACAGAAAATCAGAACAGTTAGAGGTCATTGGGTATTCTGATTCTGGTTTTACTGGATGCCAAAATAGTAGAAAGTCTACATCAGGCTATATTTATATGTTAGCAGGATGAGCTATATCATAAAAAAGTGTCAAACAGACACTTGTACCTTCCTCCACTATGGCAGTAAAATTTGTAGCTTACTATAAAGCATCCAATCAGGGAATATAGCTGCAAAATTTTATCACGGGACTGCGCATTCTGAAAAATATGAAAAGACCACTAATGTTATTATGATAATAAATCTGTAGTAATGTATTCCAATAACAACAGGAGCTCAATGAAGTCAAAATATATTAAAATTAATTTTTTAGTTGTGAAAGAAAGAGCACAGAGTGGACATATATGCATAGAGCACATTGGGACAAACTCCACGATAGCTGATCATCTTACTAAAGGATTACCACACCTAAAGTCTTTCATGAACACGCTGCTCATATGGGTGTGGTGTTATTTGAGGATATCATGATTAAGTGAGAGTTTGTGATTATGGTGCTTTATGTTAGGTTGTATTGTCTGATCAGAATAAAGTTTTCAGTTCATACACTCTGATACATTATGTTTGAGGATAACCTCACTAAAGTTTAAGGTAGGACCAGTTAAAAATAGACATATACTGATCTCATTGCATGTAATTTTCATGCTGCACATCCATAATTGATCTATGTCGTTTGATTGTATTGGTATATGTGACCATTGATGGGTCGAGTCATGATAAATGTGACGAAGGCCGCTTTGATCCTATATTGATATTGTCAATGAACGAGATTGTTTGAAAATACCCTTATTTATGATAGCAATTTTTGAGCTCATAAAGTTATACACACTTTAAGGAAACATATGGTGCCCAAATGGGAGATTGTTGGATTTAAATTTAATTAAATCTATTTATGGGCACATATGTTATATCAGTGTGTATTGTTATCCTTAAGGATAACCCGCATAAAGTGATAAATCAATTTGGGTTAATGGGTATTTAAATATGTCACGGGTTAAATGTACAGATACCAGGTTGTAACTATAATTTGATGAGGGGCCAAATTATAAATATACAACACCTATATATATGGGGTTATGGTCCCTAATCTAGGGTTAAAAACACACTCAATTCTCTTATCCCCATCTAAAGAGATACTAAAAGAGAAACCCTAAGATTAGAAGATCATCAAAATCCTAATTCAGATCCAAGCAATGGATTTAGATATAGCTTCCGCTCTTATTGATCTTTAATCTCTATGATTTAATCACGATTAAGTCTAACATATTGCCCCGGTTGCAGCATAGACACCATGATCAATAAAGCCCCAGCGGTCTGTTTGCTCACTTCCGCCTTTGATAGTTGTACCTCCTCCAATCTTAGAACTAACTTAGTCAGAGTAGAAGCCGCAACAGCTCCCAAGGTAAAGCCTCCAAGCAGAATGAAATATCTCAAATTTTCTGTCGAAGTCATTTCAGATGCAGGAATCATAGCATATGCTGAAAGAGTCGTTTCAGATTCAGCTCTCTGGGTGGCTGTCGAGTCCTCTTTCTGAGAACTCCACGAAGCATCCTATTCACCTCGGCCACAATATAGAAAGGGAGATCCCGGCCCGAGACATTGCTTAATTGTAGAGATTGCACTCTGCACTTCAGACAAACCTAGGCAATAGTCTCTGACAATCCAAAAGAGAATAAGAGCAGACCCTCGAATCCCTGATCTGATGAAATAAATCCAACAACTTTCCTCCTAAGAAGTCCGCCAACTGATGCACAACTTTTCTCGCAACCGCAGGGAACTTCACTGCGCAAGAATGAATAGCTTCTACAAGCACTTGCCTATACTCCGCCCCTCTCAGTTTTGACGACTTCCTTCTTAAGAGTAAGAACCACCTCATCAACATCCCTTGGAGTAATCAGTTCAAGCACAATATCCAAAGTTTTCCTCCAAATATCAAGATTCGAGCTTGATAGAGCTCGAAGCATATCCATTATCATTTCCACGATGATTTCCCTATGAGAGATCTTGAGCTCGTTCAGCCTATCAAGCACCATAAGCTTCACAATATTGTTGTCACTCTGAGATATCAAAAGCTGAAAGTAAGTCGTTGCTGCCAACCTAATCTCCGACGGAGCTGATGAGAGTGAAACTAGGGTTCCAATGCACTCATAAACTACAGCCGGAGATGGAGCGGCAAGCAGAGACTCAATAATTTTGATATATTTCCCCTTTTCCGCTGCAATCGAGAGAAGAAAACTCACAGCTCGATCCTGCGCGCAGTTCGAAAGCATCAAGAACGCGTTCCTCTTCGCGGACGGATTCTCCTCGGCCGCAACGAAATTCTCGATCATCTCCGGCGCATCAGCTAGCACCTGCTCTCCCTGCGGAAGCTAGTGGATCGCCGCGATGGCCATCACGGCGTTTTACCTGACGAACAGATGAGGATTCTCGAGATCCGACGAGATCGATGGAATCAAAGGCTCGAGGATCTCCGACTCTGGGATCCGACAAAGGAATCTGAGAGTAACTCCCCTGATTGTACTCGTTGGAGTGCAGGAGATTGTTTCTTAGGTTTTGGCAGATGAGGACCGTCTCGGGGAGGATTCGACCGTTCGAATCGGTCTTGTCGACGATCTTGAGGTAGAGAAGGAGAAGCTTTTGGATGGTGTGGTCGTCTGAATGAAGAACGAAGCAGACGATGGTGATGAAGAGTTGCGCCAGGGTTTCGCCGTCGAGAAGGAGCTTGATGGCATTCTTCATGGCGCCGACCTTGGATTCGACGTCGTTGGATTCGAGAGATCGCTTGATTTCGTCGGACACGGCGTGAGAGGAGTTGTCGGCGTGGAGGAGGAGAGTGCAGGGTTTTTCCTTCTCCGTTTTTCCGAGATTTTGAAACCCTAGGATTTTGAATCGAGATGGTGAGAGGTTTTGAGGAGGTTTTGATAAAAGCGGGCGAAAGAAAGAGAGGGAAAATATTTTGCAGATAGCCCCTTGCGTTTTGGAGAAACTGTGTGCACTTATCTTTTCAGTAAATACATTTGCGTTATTTGCACTTCCATACCATCAAAACTTGTGCTAGAATATGAACATGTATAGAAGTGAATGAGAAACAATTTTGTTATTAAAATCTAATTTCATTAGTTCCACACAAAGGCGAGGAGAAAAATTAAACCTTAGGGGTATAAATTATGAAATTGACATTGATTAATTCAAAAATTTTGAGGTATTGAATTATCAAAAAGGAAATTTAGGATATCAAAATTAAAAAGAGCCAAACTTTGAGGTATTAAAGTTTAATAAACTCTATCTACTATTTAAAATCAATTCAACTATGTTTTTCTTTTGATAATTTTCCATACAAATTCCTTGAGAAAATAAATCGCAATTTAAGAAAAGAATAAAACTTCCTTTAATAGTGCTAATATCATCCCTCCATCGTTCTTTTTGTACTCAACATTCTTAGATTGATTTGTTCTTTAGGCCCCTCGTGAGGGTAGGAGCACTGTTAAGTCTAATAGAAAAGTGAAGATATTTAAGATATAAATGAAAAAGATTACTTAAAAATTACTCTTCGAAAATCGTGCATCAACATGTATAAACATAGAAAAATTCCCCAATGACCCAAAATATGGGACCAACAGGGGGGACATATGAGATGTCCCCCTCCTATTGTATAATGAGCTGATCATCATTCATGATGGCCAGCTCGATCATTATGCAATAGGACGGGGACACCTCACATGTCCCCCCCTGTTGGTCCTATATTTTGGGTCCCTGTAGCAAAGCTCATAAACATATTGGGCATGTTTGAAAACTAAAAAATAGATAAGAATGGTGTGTTTTCCCCCCTACTTGTTTGGCTGTTAAAATATGACTAAATGAAAATTAAAGTATCTCATACTGTTTTTTTTAGAAATTGTATTGAAAATAAAATGAGAGGAGAGAGAAATCTTGATATTCTCTCTACTTATTTTTTAGTTTCAAATATTCGTTTGTATTGCATTGTTTTTCCAAATCAATCAATCTGGAAACAAATAAAGTGGATGACACATTGGTTGTCAACTCAACTTTATATATTTCATGTTCTACCGTTTAAACAATATTACAAATAAGAAAACTCATGAAAAGTACTTTCTTAATTAAAATACTTTATTTTGTCTTTTATTTTATGCTTAATATTTGTGTAGTGTACATGTAACAAACTAGTGTTCTAGCATTCTTGCCACGTATTATAAAGAGAGGAAGCAAGAACAAACACATCCTCGCTATAAATAAGATCATAAGCATCTTTCTTTCTCTGAATTACCGCATAATAAATATTGATTACAATTGAATAAATATTATCTCTAAAATTCCAAATAACATATGAGATTAGCATAATCAACAACTCATCCTATATAACTCAACAATGATAACAACATAAAATGACAAATGTATAAATATGAGATTACAACAAATACTTCTAGACTAAAACTCATTTTACTATTATATACCCTTTCTACCCTTTCTTTTTTCAAGGTATACATTTAGATCCAGGAGGCATAGTTGGTATGTTTAATAAACCATGTTTTGAATCCCCTCGCAATTGCCTTCCCGACCTTTTTTAATGCTTTTCCAATATTCGTGAATATAGACTTATTTTCTAACAATAGATTGGCATTATTGTTGTTACTGCTGTTGTTGGCATCAATTGTTGAAATTGCTCTGCTCTCGACAAAACCATAGAAAAATGGAGATAAAAGTAAAAATGTGACGAGTAAAATGACCAATGACTCTGACATTTTTTTATTTTATTTCTAATGTTATTATGACTTTTGAGATTATATTCGTTTTGAGGGCTTCTCCCTTTTTACCCTTTTATTATATCCAACATAATGCACTTGGGAAGTCAATACTCCCTATTGATTACATATTAACTTTCTCCATTAAGCTCGTTGTAATTACCATTAACATATGTCTCAATAAATTACTAAACCTACTTAAACATGATAATTGCCTAACAATTTATTATGAAATAAAATAGTGTGGAATTGGATCATCTTCCTATCATCAACAAGTAATTAATAGAGGAACCACTTATCTTATTCTGTCTAATGATTTGTAAGTGGATATTCATGACTAAGTCTAAATCTAGCGCTTACCATCCCAATAAATTGAATTCATTCATATTTTTCACTCCAAAATAAATTATAACTATCCATCAAGTAAGTCAATCATCGTGATAAAAAAATACGGTGACAGCTTCACTATTGGATAGTGACAATGATCTAAATCCAAATAAGATTCTTCTTTTTATCATTTTATTTAGATTCTTTTTTTATCATTTTCTTTCGATAGAACCCCTCTACTTTTGTCATTAGTTTTTTTAATTTTATTAAAACGTTCACTTATTAGCTATATTTATAAATTATAATCCAATCATGTAAAAATACACTCCATAAGTATTCTAGTTTTATATTTTTGGAAACAGTAATCACTTTTATAATGTTAAAGCGGTCTTTTTTAGCTTTTGCTGTATCATTATCTCTATGTTAAGTCAATTAAATTTTGATAATCGTCCTATCAATGTCGTTTCACCTTCTCCATTTCCCACAACAAACAAATCATCTGAGGATCTGTTTCGTTAGAAATTTTTTTCCTTGAAAGCCTGTCAAAGTGTTACTTCTTTGGCAGGCTTTTAGCAAAATCGCATCTAAAAGAGGCGATTTTGCTTGAAAGCCTGCTAAAAAGTGACACTGTTGATACTTTTGGCAGGCTTTCAAGAGAGTCTTTCTCTCAAAAACAGGGAACCAAACAACCCCTAAATGTTTGCTAATTTACCCTCGTACCTCTCCTACTGATTTTTTTTTCTACCACACATTTTCAAAAAATCTCTAACTTTAAGTTACTTAAATTTATCAATGTAGAATTAGCCAGAGAGAGAGAGAGAGAGAGGGAGAGGTGTTTCCCTCTATATTTGATCAAATATAGATTAATAAAATTAAGAGAGAGAGAGAGAGAGAGAGAGGTGTTTCTCTCTATCTTTGATCAAATATACATTAAGGCTATGTTTGGTTTGAGAGAAAGGGAGAGAAAAGAAAAAGAAAGAGAAAGTAAAAAGAAAGGAAAAAAAAAAGAAAAAATGATATTCTTTTTATTGTTTGGTTAGAAAGAATATTGTAATAAAAGTTAGAAGAAAATTTATAAGAAAGTCATTTTCTCTTGTTTGGTTACCTTTCTAAGAAAAAGAGAAAGAAAATTATCACACCATAATTTTAATTCATATTTTTTGTAATTAGATTTAGATTTTAAATAATTTACAAAAAATAATTAACAAGTAAAAACACAACCACAATTTTACTAATTAAAGAACAACATTTCTCACACATAATATTAACAAGCAGAAGCACAACCTCAATTCCACTAATTAAAGAACAACATTTCTCACACATAATATTTGCAGAAAGAAAGGTCAATGAAAGAACCAAAATAAATCTAAAATAAATGTCATGATATTTCTAATATAAAGTATAATCCATTTCTAGTCACGAAGTCTATTACGATCAATTTCATATAGAAAATCTTAACCAACAAAATCTATTACAATCAATTTCATATAGAAGATCTTAACCAACATAGTTTATTACAATCAATTTCATATATTAAATCTTAACCAAAGAGAGAGAGAGAGAGAAAAAATATGCTGAAGTCCTTGGTTTTTTACTTTAGTGAGCCCATCAAAACATCAATTTCACATCCTTCATCCCCTGAAATTAATTCAAAAAAATTCCAATAAGTAGAATATAAACATCAAAAACCTATAAAATGAAGTCTTAACATTCTTTTAGAAGCAAAATGAAACTATCACTCGTCGTATCACGATTCTTTTCTTAAGACTAATCATCAAAAATGATGGAAGTGACTAATCATCGTAATGTTAAGTTTGCCCCCATAAACATGTGGCTTTGTGTTCTAATCTTGTGAAATTTACTAAATACTTTCAAATGGAGAGATAACTTGAAGGCATGCTTATTGTAAATTTGTATATAAATCAGAACTAGAAAATTCCATACATACACAAAAAGAAAAGATGCATATATTGATGATATAAGTAACTTTGTACATGGAACAGACTTCAATGATAAGAACTATAATATCATACTCGATAAATATTAAATTACAAACAATAAGGTGATGTATTTATTACTATCAAACAATGTAAGTTCAAACTCAAAAACAATCCTCCCATCATGAAAAGGTAAACACTAGAGGGCCCTTCAACTTTTGAAAGGCAGAAAGGCTTTTATATTAGGCAAAGGAATGTTAGTAAATTTGTATTTCATTATACCTTAAACTTAAGAACTAGGTGGTAAATGCAAACATGTAATTAGAGTGTAAATTAAATTACCTCGTAGTACTGATATCAAGATTGTGTGATGCCCATTTAAGCTTAATCTCCAACCACCTTTTCCTTCATTGAATTGGTAACCTAATAAAGTTCCTTCATCGAGCCGCATTCTCAATAAGATAGTCGTACGCTACAAGCTGTGCGTCCTCATTGAGTCCTTCAACTTTTAAAAGCTCCTCAAATATCTCTCATTCTGTGTAAAAACGA
Organism: Asparagus kiusianus; assembly: GCA_022839385.1. Taxonomy (NCBI): domain Eukaryota; kingdom Viridiplantae; phylum Streptophyta; class Magnoliopsida; order Asparagales; family Asparagaceae; genus Asparagus; species Asparagus kiusianus. Next base: position 628,602 of record BQKN01065142.1, read on the forward strand.
GGACCAGTCTTCAAGTCATTTACATGAGCTAGGATAAGTAACATTGAATGCATGTGGTCTAAACTAATAGGATAGGTAACATCGAAGTTACATGAGCTAGCCAAAATATATCATTTTTGATATTAAGACATGCATAGATATTCCATATACTACAATGTGACATATATATCGTGGGCTTTGGATGTGATTCATGCACTCAAATCTGTGTCGTGTGCATATACAATTTATATGCTAAATATACATATTTGTTATGACATTTATACAATTTGTCGTGTGCATATACAATTTGTATGCTAAATATACATATTTGTCGTGTGCATATACAATTTGTATGCTAAATATACATATTTGGATGTGATTCATGCACTCATCCATCCAGTGGTCTCTCTGTTTGTTTTCCCCTTTAATTCGTTGATGTGATCAACTTCATCTTATTGTTATGACATTTCCCATTCGAAATCACAAGAATTTACTACAAGTAATCATAATCCAACTGCGAAGAAAGGGAAAGCTGAACAACAACAACAACAACAACAACCCATCATATACATTCTGATCGCTTTATTTAAAAGCTTATGATAATGGGTCTTAGGCTAAGAATGTACATCAAACAAGCTGAAATTTTGACATCGTATTGATAAAGCTTGAACAAAAGACCTGCTAAACATTGGTACTATGCTTAAACTAATAATATGTATTTGACATTACATGATTTTTCTACATATTTTGCAAGATTACATTTTATTTTATTTTTTCCTTTTTTTGCGGCAGTAGTGAAGCGCATAAAGCTTATTCCATCCTCTTAACACTCATCTAAATGGATGTAAGAAAATCCTCAAATGGAGCAGCTTATTGGTTCATGTTTAAGAATATTTTACAAAAGGATACACCAAGTTGATTCATATAAGTTGTATTACGGTTTAACCTATGGTTATGCACTTATAACCCATGAAACAACAACTACAGTAAGAACTTGTTGGACCTTAAAAGTTCTCAAAACTGAAATGCAAATGCAAATGCAAAACTCATCTATTGCACATTCTTTTCCTTTCCTCTATTTCCCTTCAAACCAAACAGAGCCTAATAAAACTTAACCAGAAATATATTAGGGATGTTTGATAATTAAAGTCCAAACAGGTACAATTGTGAGAAATTAGGGGGAATATTAGCAAATACCTATTTTTGTTAGGCGTGCAAGCAAAAAACCTAATCAAACCGGACCCCTTAAATCTGTATAAATACCGAACATGGCCGCGAATTCTTTCTCCTCCTTCCTCGCATCCCAAAACCCTAGAAGCTTTGGAGGTTTTGGCCATGGCGAAGAGAAAAGAGAAGAAAGTCAACGTCTCCGGCAAGACGAAGCACTCCCTCGACGCCAACCGCAGCAATGGCGGGGGCGTTGAGAAGGGCAATCGCTCCGCCGCCACCGTTCGCCGTCTCAAGATGTATAAAGATCGACCGAAGAGAGATCGAAAGGGGAGGATATTGAAGCAAGACTTGCAGTCGAAGGAGCTTCCTAATACTCGGATCGAGCCTGATCGCCGCTGGTTCGGTGAGAAAATTTTGATGATTTTCGTATTTTGTACTTTTTTAGTGCTTAAATTTTAGGGTAAATGGTCCGATAATCCATAATTTATAAGGGAGTGGAGGTTATCTGCAATCTATTCTTCTCAAAATTTGAGTTCAGGTTAGTGAGTGCAGGATTAAACGGACATTGTCTACAATTTACCCTGAAATTTAAGTGGAATTAGCGAAACTTTAATAGAACTTTTTATGAATCACTATATAACTCCGTCGCCTTTAAAGAGATTTAGGGCGGTTATTAGTTGGGATAAATTGTGGTCAAGTGGGAAAATTATTCCAATAAAACAATTTTATCCCTTTGGGATATTTTGAGTGGGGTAAAGTGGAATAAGTGGGATAATGAGACAATTTGAGCCTTTGATTTGACAATTCATGTGGGATAATTGATGATGTGACACCTTATTAAAATATAATTTTATCTATTAATTACTTCTAAATTAACTTATCCATTTGGTTTAGTATATTATTATAATATAAACATTATTTTACTTTAATATGTTGTACTATAATTACTAATTAATATTAGTAATTATTATATTACATTATATTATATTATATTATCATGTTATACAATATAATAATTAATATAATATAAGATTAATATATTTAATATAATATTTAATATAATACATTATTTTATTTATACAAAAATATAATATGTTATAATATAATTACTAATTAATATTATTAACTATTATATTATATTACATGATATTAGTATGCTACGTTATATAATAATTGATATAATATATGAACAATATATTTAATATAATACTTTAATAATATATTATTTAATTTAATATATTATAATATAGTATCATATGATATATCTAATGTATAAAATATTATAATATTTTACTAAATTCAATGTAATATTTTTTAAAATATTATATTATAATTAAAATATTATATATATATATATATATATATATATATATATATATATATTACATGATAATTACAATAATATATATTAAAAGGTATCATGTTATAGTATAATATATTATATTATTTCAAACTATAGTATTATATCATAATATTTTATTAATATTAGTAATTATTATATTATATTATAATAGTATGTCATATATATAATAACTGATGTGATATATAAACAATGTATTTAATATAATATCTAATTTAATATATTAGTACAGTCATAGGTTAAAATTTACCGCATAAAATATTATAATATTTTTATTCAATATAATATTATTTAAAATACTATATTGTAATTAAAATATAGTATAATATTATATGATAATTACTATGATATATAAAAAATATCTAAAATGTATTATATTATAGTACAATAATAAATTTATTATATTAATATAATATAATATAATATAATAACATGATTTATATTATATTATATTTTATAATTAAATGTAATATACTAACATATTTTTTAATTTTAATATGTTATATTATATTATACTATATTAGTATATTATTTTAATATAATACACTATAATATAATTGCTACAATAAAATATCAACTACAATTAATATCATATATTTTATAATAATATATGCTATTCAAATATTATATAATATTATAATAAATATGGTGTACTATTATATAATATAGTATGTGATATTGCATAATAATATATAATAAACATCATAAAATAAATTATACATATAAATTAAACTATAATATTATTTTATTTTATTACATGATAATATAATATAATATTTTTTGAATATATTATTACTTTGTATTTTATATATCATGTCATATATTTATAATATAATTAGCATGTATTAGTTAAGTAATACAAAAAGGTTCGAAAATTATCTCAATTGCCTTCAAAGTAGAACAAAATTGTTCCAATATGGAGGATGGGGTAAATTTTTACTATTATGACAAAATTTTTGTATATGAGTGGGGTAATTTTATTCCAAATGATGAAATTATCTCACTAGTGTTTAAAAAATCAATAACACAAAAATGTAATATCATTGTTCCATTGTCCCAATGAATAACACTATGAAATACAATCTCCAAAATTATCTCATTATCTTCCTAAATGTCCAAGAATAACCCCCTTAGGTAGGTTTAATTATGAACAAACCCCCTTTAGAATCACCTAATTGCAAATATACACCCTGTAGTTCTAGATTTCTGAATTGACCCCCTATAGTTCTATTTGTTATGAATAGACCCCCTGTAGTATTAGGGTCTGTTCGTTTGCCTTAAAAAATGGGAAATCAAAGAAATAGAAAACTATTTCTAAGAAGAATTGTTTTGGGAGTGTTTGGTTTGCTAAAAAAAGAAAGAAATCAAAGAAATGAAGATAAGATGAGATGAGTTGTCATCTTATTATAGGATGATGTGAGTGTTTTTTTAAGAAAACTTGTTTTGATGTTGTTTGGTTGGCGAAAAAAATAAGAAAATGAATTATAGGAAACCTATTTCTTGTAATAGGTTGTTTTCTTTTGTTTGATTATTTCTTAAAAATAAGAAAATAGATGAGATGAGATGAGTTGTCATTATATTATTGGATGATGTGACCCACACTTAAGGAAATTGTTTTTCTAGCTTTTTGGGAGGAAAACAAAGAAATGAAATGTTAATGATATGAGATGAGTTGTCACAATCTTATTGGATGATGTGAGTGATTTTTAAATATGAGATGAGATGAGTTGGGTGATGTTGTGGATAAAAATAATATTTTATTAGATATGGTGGATGTGATGGATGAGTTGTTGGATGAAAATGATATTTTATTAGATGTGGTGGATGAGTTGTTGGATAAAAATAATATTTTATTAGATGTTGTGAGTGAGTTTTAGGGATGAAAATGTGTGAAATTGTATTTTTTGAGATTTCTTGGTTTTCATTTCTTTCTTTTGGTTTTTTAGGAAATAACCGAACAGGCCCTTAGCCCAAATGCGAATACACTCCTTAGTGAACAAGTCTTTTAAAAGTATAAAAGAAAAAGCAATTGGGTATCCATACTCACCAATAGAACTATAGAGGGTATACCCGTCTCCTCAAATATTGTCAACAATTTTAAGAGTAAAAAAAATTCACTCTGGGGTCTATTCGCAACAAATAGAACTATAGGGGGTCTATTCGCAACAAATAGAATTACGAGGGTCTATTTCCAATTGTTTGGTACTACAGGGTATCTGTTCACAGTTAAACCATTTAAGTAAACTAGTTATCGTCACATTTCCTTATCTGTTGTGAAATTATCAAGAATACAACTGTTTTTGATTTTTTAGAAAAGTTTGTTGGTTTACAGTGAAATCTTTCTTCTTGATTATGTTATTAGTTTGTTATCTGTGCAATGCGAGAATTAGAGAGAAATGGCTGGAGGATTGTTGGTTCGGGAAAAGAGAGAAAAGGGGAGGCAATATTAAGGAGACAGTTGTTGATTTGATAGGATGAATGTAGAGATAATGATGCATGACACACGAAAGTAGAAAAGATAGATTTAATAGCGAAATGTATAGATACTATTTCTAGAAAAATAAAGGCAAACATCTGTCATTTGTCATGTTCCTGCGTTAAGCAGCGACTACTTAGTATTAGTAAAACATTGCATGGTGGAGTTCTTGTATTCAAAGAAATGTCAATGGAATATTATAATCAGATATAGATTATCTATAGATAGAATATGATGATACAAGGTGCCAAAAAACCCTGCCATTTGCTTTTGTAACTAGCACCTCGTCAAGAACCACCCTCAAGAACAAAAACCACTCCCAATATCAAGAACCAGTTGGATGCTAGATCCAAGAGATGGACGAAGACCAAATAAAGCGACTTCCACCTATCTCTTGACGGTCTGACTACTGTTACCATCTATCTTTGGAATGCTTCTCGCAATGCAACATAAATATGGCATAATCTTTGTCTAAAACTCTGCTTATTGAAGAGGATGACTATTTTGTGGAAGTTGAAGAGACATACAAAGAGGGGATGCAAGCTCTGCTTCAAGCTTAATTGCAGAGTGGAATTGAAATCTATCTTATACAAACTTCTTTAACCTGAGAGGAAATTAGAAGTACCGGGAGAAGTTTAATGTCAAGTAAATCAGCTTGTCTTGAATGTCTTCTTTCTAGAATGACCAGAATACTAAGTTTTGCATGTGTTCTTCTTTCTGTTATGATATGCATCATGAGTACTGGTAGTAAAAGATGCAAAATGATTGTCAGATTTACACACATAGCAACTGAGTTGGAATCTTCACCATTTAATTGACATTTATCTCATGATTTGCCAAAAAAACGAAAGATTATGGTGAAGGAAGCACCCAATAATGACTTGCATCATCTTCTTGTTCTCTTCTTTTGCTTTAGCTTGTCAAATGACTTGCAGACGTCTAGGTTGGGATAAGTTACTTTTTAAATGATCCACAATGTTAAAATTGATTTTTTTCAATGGTATTTTTGAGCCGTGACAACATTATAGTTTATATAGAATTCTGTTTATTTAAGTTTTGCATGTGTTTTGGTGAGAATTTTTTTGATGATTTTTGTATTTATACTTTTTGGTGCTTAAATTTTAGGATAATAACCTCTAATTTATAAAGGAGAGGGGGTTATCTGTAATTTATCCCCCTCCATTGCGTAGTCAGGGGAGGTAAGTGCTAGTAAAATAATAGAGGGGTGATAAACGCCATTGAATGTATAGATGAGAGATTTTTTTTGCAATTTACCCTAAATTTTAACTAGAATTAGCTACAAATTATAGATAACTCCATCACTGTAAAGAGAATTAAGTAAGGGTTAATTTCACAAAACTCTCATAAACTTTGGAGGAATTTTTACATAACCCCCTGAACTTCACAAAATCTTCCCAAACTTTGTGTGTCTCCCGAGCTTTGAACTTTTCTCGCCAGATTCCTACATATAATTTGCAAATAAATAAAATTTCCTTGAGAGAAAAAACTCCAAAGTTTAGAACAGGGTACCTTAATTTTGGGGAACCCCCCC
>BQKN01065142.1:635148-672383 GCA_022839385.1 Asparagus kiusianus
AAGTCTATACCACATTTGGTGGCCATTATAAGGCAACTGAACCCAGATCGAGCTAATGACCCTTCTAGCTCTCTCAACACAAACTCTGTCATTCGGGCCCACCATCCTGTTTTAGTGGAGTGTACCCATCCAGGAGCTCTAAAGACTGAGGAAGGGAACTCTCCTTTTGTGACCAGGAACCTCCGCATAAAAGTGTTGGCTGTGCTAGCCGTTTCCCCTAAAGGATACCCCCACGAGAACAAGCAGGGCTCCAAAGCTGACACCTGTCAATTGTAACCAACGGTTTGTACACCCTTGTAAGTCAAAACCCTAACAGCTACCCCGTCCTGCTCTTTAACCAAGTCCCAATTCATATGGCGGGGAACAGAGGCACATTGATAGTAGGAAATTGGGAACATTCTGTGCATATCAGGGAGGAAGAAGCGACGATCCCCGATTTGCCTTAGCCATTTGTAGTGGCCGCCATGTACGATTTCTTTTGAGATAGTGACATGGTCCCCAAATAGAAAGGCTGGCTTGGTGAGCTTCTTGCGGGATTCAAGTTCAAACTTGGCGTTTGTAACTGAAGCCCTAAATACAGCTAGGCTTGGATTCGAGATCAAGGTGACACGATCCTTGTCGGAATCTTAGAATATTAGGAGTTCTTGACGCAGATTGAATTGCATATTTAAATCCACGCCACCCTCGTGCCCGAAATGGTGACGAAGAGTAAGAGGTTCGCAGGAGTAAGACACTGCAAAAGAGAACAGTACCCAATTAGTCAACAAAGAAATCAAACGAAGGGAGCTTTAGTCAAAATCGCTAGAGAGAGAGAAAGCTTTCAAACACACAGTTCAAATCTGGCGTTCAAGAGTTTATCGACATAGAGGTTGAACTCTGCGTCAAGCTTTCAAACGCACAGTTCAAGACTGGCATTGAATTTTATCAACGCAGAGGTCGAACTCTGCGCTAAGTTTTCAGAACGCACAGTTCAGATCTAGCGTTGAATTTTATCAACGCAGAGGTCGAACTCTGCGTTAAATTTCCAAACGCACAGTAAAGATCTGGCGTTAAAAAGTTTATCAACATAGAGGTCGAACTCTTCGTTAAATTTTCAAAACGCACAGTTCAGATCTGGCGTTGAATTTTATCAACGCAGAGGTCGAACTCTGCGTTAAATTTCCAAACGCACAGTAAAGATCTGGCGTTAAAAAGTTTATCAAACACAGAGGTCGAACTCTGCGTTAAATTTTTTAACGCACAGCCCAGACCATGCGTCAAAATTTGTTAACGCAGAGGTCAGGCCTCAACGTTTCAAATTCAAAACGCAAAGTTCTGCGTTACAGTATCAAAACGAGTCATCTTCCTCGTTCACAAGAACCCATCTAGGGTTTTCAGAAAACTCGCTAAAGCAAGTTTTATGGCCATGGAGGTTGATACTTACCACCAACGAAAGACGCATGCGTCAACGGCACACCCGCCTGAGTTTCATCACCGCCGACGGTCGAGGTTGGCCGAGAACTCGGAGCAGCGGCAGCGGCCGACCTTTGACGAGAGACGGTCTTCTTTCTTGGACCCATTGAGGATGGTGATCGGAGAAGATGAACAGGGTTCACCAGAGTTAGAAACGAAATTTTTGTTAAGCTTTTCAAGAAAAGACAGATGAAAAGTCAGATGACTTTTGATTTGACCCAGCGGTCTATTTATAGACAGCTGTGAGCTGTCAAGTCAGGGCGAGATTCTAGGCCCAGAATCCCGCCAAACGCGGCATGTGCGTCTGTGTTGGTTGAGTTTCTGAACCCAGAGCTCAACTCTGCGTTCTAATTAATTGGCAATCCACCTGTACGTCTGCGTTGGTTCAGCTTCTAAACACAGAACTTAACTCTGCGTTTCAATTTTTGAGCATGCAAATTCACATGTGCGTCTTAAACGACATCAAATGAATTTCTCAACGTTTGAAGCCAAAACAAAGTTTTAAATAAATAGAGGGAAGCAGATGTGACCATCAAGGTAACCAAAGCCGAGAAGAAATAGACGACTCCACTGGGGAGTCTATAGTATGAGTATAGATAGATTGCAATCGACAGCATTTAAAATCGTCTGGCTCGATCCGACACGCAACTCATTCTTCGGGGTGGCTTAACATACCCACCAAGATTAATGAAGACACGATCCGATGAGCAACTTATTCTTCTAAGTGGCTTAACATCCCAACAAAGAGTAAGTTAAGCTGATCAAGAAAGGAAATAAAGAAAAATCCTCTGAGGCTGTCCTCCTGACTAAATTTAGGATGAAGCCCCTCTCATGTGGGCTCGCGATCCTCTCTGCCTATGACAATGGATCTGTCTTAAGCCCAGAGGTGTTCAACCTCATGGAGGATGACCTCGTTGATAAGTTTGCAAGTGGTGTTTCTATGGTTGCTTCGCTATTTTTCGCTCTCTCTTACCCAACTCTTGCAGCTGCACTTCACGTGTTCATCAATTCCTACAAGAATTTTTCGAGAGAAAAGAATACACCTCATCGCAGATTGAGTGGAGTATCTTAAGGATCCGGACGAAATCCGATGAATGCACCAAATCGCAGATTGAGTGGAGTATCTTAAGGATCCGGACGAAATCCAATCAATACACCTCCTCGCAGATCGAGTGGAGTATCTCAAGTATCCAGATAAGATCGTCACCATCGTCGCTCTTGTTTGGATCATCCGCAATGACTTGGGCTTTAGCTTGTTTGACTAAGTTCATTGTCATTAAGACTCAAAAGCTATCTTGTTTGGTTTAAGGAAACAGAACTTCAGCATTCCAACAGCCAAGTTCACAGTGTCTTCAAATCAGACGAAGTGAATAACCAATCAACTAAAATTTTAGAATCCAAAGTATTTCGAAAATTCGTCCCAGTCAACCGCGAACTTTCAAAAACTTTGGAGGGGGTTCTGTAGGCTGTCTAAAAATCACAATAGATAGCTGACCCCATCACGCTTCAACAATGAAAGTTACAGTCAGATAAATTTCGTGCCAACAAACGAGAGCTACAAACAGAGGACTTTTCACATAGATCTAGAAGGGTTACAAATCAACGACACTTCTGACAGCGATGAAAACTCTATTCAGTAGCCTTCATAATCAATCGTGAGAGAGTTACAATCTGACGACTTTCACACCCCATAACAAGCAAAGATCAATGAGCAGTAGCCTTTGCGATGTTGTAATGGACGAGGTTACAAGTCAACAACCTCCCCCAAACGCAGAGTCCACCTCTGCGTTTCCCAAACTCAAAACGCATACAGACTGTGCGTTCTTTAGCATCCAATCAACTCTGCAACGCAGAGTTAAAGCACAAAACGTACGGACCGTGCGTTCTTCAACAAACACCTAACTCTGCGTCTCAAAACTCAAGACGCAGAGTTGAGTTTCAGCACATAAGCGGCCTGTGCGTCTCTAATTCCCAGAACGCATGCGACCTGTGCGTTTCCCGCCTCTAGCAGATATTTAACTCTGCGTCTCAAGGCTTAGACGCAGAGTTAAGGCCCAGAACGCCAATTTAGGCATTTGACTTGTTCAAACACAAGCTGAACAGCCTAACAACCGTTTATCCCACGTTCTGAGGGATTTTCGTCCACATAGGAGCGGATTTAGGGGTTGGTTACACCCCATATCCCCCTATAAATAACCACCTTACTCAACCAAAAAGGGGTTAATCGGTTCTTGGCAGTAAACCCGCACAGGGTTGGATCTTTTGGTTTCAAAACAGCACAAAGGCAGTTGGGTTGATCGGTTCTCAGCAACAAAACCACACGGAGAAGGCGATTTTTCTGAAGATCAAGGAACTGATCGAAAGTCAGTTAATCAAATCTCAAAGAATCCCATAACCAACGGCAGATCTATTTGGCTATTAACCGAATCTTCGGTTCTAACAACTCTATTACAGAGTTTCAACTCGCTCCGAGTTCAAAAACTCGTTAAGAGTTATTAATTAAACTTGCAACGCAAGTTAATTACGTTAATCGATTATTCGGTTTTCAACAACTCTTTTCAGAGTTTTTAACTTGTTCTGAGTTTTTAAAACTTGTTAAGAGTTCTAAACCGAATTCATCATACAAGTCAATCGTTCCTGTGAGACAAGACGGTCGGATCGTCAACGGAGAGCGAATTTGTCACGCCCCGCTTCCCAAAATACCCGGGAATCGGAACATGAACAAGCCCGCAACGTATTAGATTGAGAAGAAATATACACTACTATTTTTTATTTTATTTTTATTTTCTTCTCAATCCAATACGCTAAGCGTCTGGAAATAAATACAACGTGAAGTCACAGGTCCCCGATCACAATCAGCAAGAATATAATGAACAACACAGAATAAAAATACCATATCACAAATGGGATAACATCCGAGACATAATATTCGGGTCAACGTGCCCTTATACAAAAACTATCTGAATGAAATACTGGAGAATATAAAAATACACTGATCAAAAGGAAATGAATGAGCTACAAAACAAACTGAAAAGAAAGACTAAGCTTCGGCTTGTTCTTCTGCTCCATCTACAAGGCACTCCTGCTGAAAATCTTCTGACTCCTGCTGAACTTGTTCTTCCTCTAAGTCTGACGTACACCAGAGAAAACAGGTGTACGTCAGGTGCATGGCGCACGGCAAGACCCCACAAAAGGAAATAGAGCAACCGAAAACCAAAACGGAAATTGATACGATAAAAGAAACAACGAAAGAACGTACAATTGAAAACCACAATCAACATGAAAACACTACTAAAATCATAACAACATAAAGCATCCAAAATCGATCAGGTAACGAGATCATGTAGCTAACGATCAGTCTAATCATCCAAGTAACAGGGGCATACAATAGATGGAATTAATACTTAAAAATCTACAACTCGAGACGTAGTACGTCGAGCGAAATAATCCAAACAAGAAAACCCTCATGTATATACCATATGTCTCAAATTATAGATAATTAAATATTAATCCTGATCTATGTACGAATAGAAACACAACTGGCCTACATCTCATAAGAATCCATAAATCCTAACCAGAGTGACGACACCGATTCACCTTGACCCAACAATCTAACCACAGTGGCGACACCGATCCACTGGTAACAAGTCATATAACTAGCCATCTTATAACAGGTCACTGGTTCACATCTCACACGGAGTCAACGCTCATATCATCGGATAACTGACTGTTCGCATATCCCCCACGTGCATCCAATCAAATAAATTCATGAACCAAAGTAGCGACACCGATCTACTTTGACCCAACCAATCAGCCCCCAGTGGCGACACCGATCCACTGTGACTCAACATATCAACCCCAGTGGCGACACCGATCCACTAGTACGAACATGGAAGATATATCAACAGTCTTATCCAATTACATGAACCATGACTTCCCCATCCCAACTTTTCTCGCTTTTCTAAGACAACAACACACGAGTCTCTAGGTCTTACTCACGTCACACAGGTCATTCTAGTCGTAAACTACTAACGATTCTCAATACAATCAGGAACAATAAAAGCAGACATGGCAAATATAGTAAAATAATCACAACCATGAAATGTAATCATGAATCAACAACTAAGTACTTCAGAAAATAATTCCTTTCCCAAAATAATTTCTTTTAGAAATTAATTCTCATTATAATAATCCAAAATATTCTCTTTCCTAGAATAAATTCTTTAAAATTATTTATCATCAATTATTATTCTAAAATAATTTTTTCTCAAAATAAATTCTTTTTAAATATTATAAATTCTCCAAAATAATTCTGTTATCAAAATAAATTCTTTCATTTCATTATCATTATTCCGAAAATACTATTTATCACATAACTATGATTTAAATCAATATTATTCATCAAACTCACGCAGATAATAACAATTATAAATTAGCATAAACAGATAATTTACCAATTCATTAACAAGCCCACGCAGATATTAACAATTCATAATTTAATCTATGCAACTAATTAACAACAGATATAAATAAGAAATGACGAATCAAGAGGAGCGGGATCTTACCTTGGGTATATCGTGGACCGAAATAGGGGCCGTCGGGGTGATTGCACAGCGTTACGACGAGTTTCGCGGAACCGACGGCTAAAATTACAATTTGAGTGTTAATGCGACGTGTGATATTCAAACGAGTATAACGAGGTGTAGATAGAGAGCCCAAGTGAAAGAAATATACCGTACGATAGACAACACGAAGGGCTACGCACCGGCGAAAGAATCGACGGGAACGGAGGTCGGAGTTGGCCGAAAAACGTGCGTGAAGTTGGCTCCGAACTGCAGTTTTCTGCAGTGAGCTCACTGATTCGAGCTCGTCGGCGGCAGGCTGCTGGGGGTTGTTGGCAACGATGGGGGTGGCTGAGCTGGAGGGGGTTGTGAAGGAGATGGAGAGGAGCAGGAGTCGAGTCTGGGCAGCGTCGACGGTGAGGGAGAACGGAGGAGCTCAGGGGTGCTGTCGATGGCGGCGTGAGGGTGATGAAGGGCTGTTTGCGTCGGGGATATATTGAAGAGGAGGAGTTGGAGGTGGGGAGTTGTGCGGCGGGCCTGAGGGCGTCGACGGCGAGCTGGGCAGCTGGGCTCGGTGTGGTGTGGCTGAGGAGCTCGTCGGAGCTCGGAGGGGGTGACGACGAGCGGCGACAAGGCTTGGGCTCAGCGAGGTGGCTGTCGGAGGTGGAGGCTGAGCTGGGCACGGTGACGGTCGGCGGAGCAGCGGCTTGGCGAGGTCGAAGCTCGGTGGTAGAGCTAGAGGCGGTGGGGTTCTTGGCTGGGGCTGAGCAGCGGAGGAACGGTGAAGGGGGCTGCGACGAAGGGAGGGAAGAGGACGAGGGCGGCCATCGGAGCTCGGGGCTGGGTTGGCGCGGTGGTGATGGAGTGGAGGTGATGGTGATCGATGATGATGATGGAGAGAGGAAGAGAGAGATTGAGATGGAGAGAACGAGAGCATGAGTGAGAAAGAGAGAACGTGGGTGAGTGAGGGAGAGGGTGGGCTGATGAATAATAGAGGAGAGAGAAAATGTCAGAGAGAGGGAGTGGAATGAAAGTAAGAGATAGAGAAATAGCTGAGTGTGTGAGAGAGAGAAATGAGAGTGAGATTGAGTGAGAGAGAGCTGCGTGGGGGATTTTTGAGGAGGAGTGGGGGAGGCACGAGGTGGGGAGTTGCGTGAAATGGGGAGGAAATTAGGGAAGTGGGGTAGGGGGAGGGGGAGAGAATGAATTATTGGAGAGAGAGAAATATTGATAGGAGAGAGAATGGCTGATATAAGGGAACCTGGGGAAAGTCAGCTAACAGATTGACTATCGTGCTGATCAGCTGATAGCTATAAATAGAGATAGGGGATAATGGTGCAAGCTAAAAATATTAATACCATATAATAATAATAATAATAATAATAACAACAATAAGTAACAAATATTAATTTAAAAAGTTTTCAGCGTAAAAATTAAATTTATAATTATCCAAACTATTAAAATAAATATAAAATTGGATTTTTAAATCGTAGAAAATTCTAGAAAATTAGGAAAAATATAAATACTCTTTTAAAAATAATATTTCAATACTTAAATACCAGAAAAATTATTTAAACCAATATCGAAAATTACGGTCCTTATATCCTATCCCCCTTAAAACAAATTACGTCCTCGGAATTAAAATAAAAGTAATACAGAAAGAATCCAAGGACAGAGATATGGAACGATATTCATAAACAGAGGAGAATGTAAAACAAAAATGACACAAGATAATATGTAAGATGTGACAACTGAGATTCAGCATACAAATAACAAATGTAGCCAAATACAATAATACAAAGCATACACTACACACAAAATTAACCACAACAAAACGAAACCAATACTAATCATTAAACTAATTCAATAAATGGTTAATAAATATACACAAGCATTAATCATAGCGTATAAATAAAATATAATATTAACATAGACAAATCTCACAATACGCAATTTGCATGCAGCATAATAAAACATCACATGATTAATCAAAAGTATAATATATAATCAAGATTAATGGAAGTACAGATAATTGAAAGGGCATGTTAAATACCAATACACAAAATCAGAAAAATATACTTGATCAATCATTTTCAAAAGATATCGTCGAGGCAGGTAATGAGTATAAATAATAAGAATGTGGTAAGTATAACATAAAGGGAATGGACATATATTTGAAAGAGAAGAAGCATGTCTATTGTAAATAAAATAGTTGATGCGTATCAAATTATAAAATAACATAAACATCTAGGCACAGGCAGAAATATAAGTATCAGTCAAACATACCATAATAGCAAAGAAGCGGATAACAATATACAATCATAGAAAAATATGGTATCAACATGATATTATTGATATAGTATCATAAGGCATCACATCATAGTGTTAAAATATAATCAATAACACAGAATTGGCAAAATATAACAAATATATAGTATACAAAAATATAATATGAAATATAAATACATAATTCAAACAATTGTCAATCACTAGAATATATGATAAAGCATATCAACTCGACAATATAAATAATTAAAAGAAGAGCATAAGGAAGATAAGAGACAAGAAAATCTAAACAAAATTTAAATCACTCATATGTAAGTAGATGATACATATAATGGACAACATAAGTTAGTAGAATAGATATTCAAGATATACAAAAAATATAATTACAAACATGAAAGTAATAATAAAAATATCAAATCACGATAGAAATATCATACAATCAGTTAGCAGAATAGATATTCAAGATATACAAAAATATAATTATAAACAAAACACATGAATGCAATCAGCACACTACATTTGACCAAATAAGGTAGATAAGACAAACAAACAGAGGCAAATCATAATAATAATCAATAGTAGTATGAAATGATACACAATAATTATTAACATACAACAATTATATAGCATAAAGTAAATAATACAAAATCATAGATAGATTCAAAGAACACAAATAAAATTAAAGCATAAAGACAAAAGATATCAAAGTAAAAGATAAACAATATTCAGAAATATATTATATGTATAGCAAATATAATCATCATGTATAATAAGCGTTAAAGTAAAAACACATACATAATAATAAGCACATAAAAATCTGAATACTCATAGTACTAATCATGCTAACAAGATAAATTATGATGGAAATACTCATAAAATATTATATGATAAAAATTGACGTAAGAGTAAACAAGCGATTCAAAATAAACATGTTATATACAACATAATAAAAGAACATAATTATATATATATTCGACAAACAATATGATAAATCAGAAATATCAGTAACATTCATAAAGTAAAATATAAACAAGATACAATAATAATAATCATTACTGTATAAAATCAATTCAGATGTAGCAATATATTGCATAGTAGTCAAAAGTACATAAATACAATCAGCATGAATATACATAACTAAAGATGTATAATACATAAAATATGAACTATGAGAGATAACATAGATATATAAACAAATAAAAACATAAGAAGAGCATAAATTCGTATAAATAAAACACTGATATATTTTAGATAAACATACCATGAATGATTGATGAACATGTGAACATAAACACTGATAATATATGAAACATAACATGATTAAACAAAGTTAATACTAAAGATGATGAATGACTATAAATTAATAAAATATATATTGTAAGTATAATAATATACTTGAATACACTATAATGAAAAGATAATAGTAAGTATAAAAGGAATGAAAAATAAAACACAACACAAAGTAAACAAAATAATGAATAGGGAATGTACAATAACCAATAACACAATAAAAGGACATAAAATCTAAAATACTATAAAATAAATACTGAAAAATAATATGTGTATACAATTTATATTGTTACAATTAACAAAATAACACACATTGAAAACGAAGCAATTAACAACAATATGCAATGTACTATAAACAACCCATGAGTAATTACCATGCATTCCTACGAACGCTATTTAAAATTATCTTTTATATTAACTATAAAAGAATAATAATTAATGATATGAGATAATGTAACAAAAACATATATAATTAGTAACTCAAATTTCAAACCTAACAATAGGAATAATTGCTCAAGAATAGTCTCACGGATGAAATCATGATATGTATCTAAATTATCTATTATATTCTTACTAGTAGGAACTCGGGACCGTGACCTGTATGGGCCATCACTAAAACCTGTCACGCCCTGCTTCCCAAAATACCCGGGAATCGGAACGTGAACAAGCCCGCGACGTATTAGATTGAGAAGAAATATACACTATTATTTTTTATTTTATTTTTATTTTCTTCTCAATCCAATACGCTAAGCGTCTAAAAATAAATACAACGCGAAGTCACAGGTCCCCGATCACAATCAGCAAGAATATAATGAACAACACAGAATAAAAATACCATATCACAAATGGGATAACATCCGAGACATAATATTCGGGTCAACGTGCCCTTATACAAAAACTATCTGAATGAAATACTGGAGAATATAAAAATACACCGATCAAAAGGAAATGAAGGTGCTACAAAACAAACTGAAAAGAAAGACTAAGCTTCGGCTTGTTCTTCTGCTCCATCTACAAGGCACTCCTGCTAAAAATCTTCTAACTCCTGCTGAGCCTATTCTTCCTCTAAGTCTGATGTACATCAGAGAAAACAGGTGTACGTCAGGTGCATGGCGCACGGCAAGACCCCACAAAAGGAAATAGAGCAACCGAAAACCAAAGCGGAAATTGATACGATAAAAGAAACAACGAAAGAACGTACAATTGAAAACCACAATCAACATGAAAACACTACTAAATCATAACAACATATATCATTCAAAATCGATCAGGTAACGAGATCATGTAGCTAACGATCAGTCTAATCATCCAAGTAACGGGGGCATACAATAGATGGAATTAATACTTAAAAATCTACAACTCGAGACGTAGTACGTCGAGCGAAATAATCCAAACAAGGAAATCCTCATGTATATACCATATGTCTCAAATTATAGATAATTAAATATTAATCCCGATCTATGTACGAATAGAAACACAACTGGCCTACATCTCACAAGAATCCATAAATCCTAACCAGAGTGACGACACCGATTCACCTTGACCCAACAATCTAACCACAGTGGCGACACCAATCCACTGGTAACAAGTCATATAACTAGACATCTTATAACAGGTCATCGGTTCACATCTCACACGGAGTCAACGCTCATATCATCGGATAACTGACTGTTCGCATATCCTCCACGTGCATCCAATCAAATAAATTCATGAACCAAAGTAGCGACACCGATCTACATTGACCCAACCAATCAGCCCCCAGTGGCGACACCGATCCACTGTGACTCAACATATCAACCCCAGTGGCGACACCGATCCACTGGTACGAACCTGGAAGATATATCAACAGTCTTATCCAATTACATGAACCATGACTTCCCCCATCCCAACTTTTCTCGCTTTTCTAAGACAACAACACACGAGTCTCTAGGTCTTACACACGTCACACAGGTCATTCTAGTCATAAACTACTAACGATTCTCAATACAATCAGGAACAATAAAAGCAGACATGGCAAATACAGTAAAATAATCACAACCATGAAATGTAATCATGAATCAACAACTACGTACTTCAGAAAATAATTCCTTTCCCAAAATAATTTCTTTTAGAAATTAATTCTCACTATAATAATCCAAAATATTCTCTTTCTTAGAATAAATTCTTTAAAATTATTTCTCATCAATTATTATTCTAAAATAATTCTTTTTCTTAAAATAAATTCTTTTTAAATATTATAAATTCTCCAAAATAATTTTGTTATCAAAATAAATTCTTTCATTTCATTATCATTATTCCGAAAATACTATTTATCACATAACTATGATTTAAATCAATATTATCTATCAAACTCACGCAGATAATAACAATTATAAATTAGCAAAAACAGATAAATTACTAATTCATTAACAAGCCCACGCAGATATTAACAATTCATAATTTAATCTATGCAACTAATTAACAACAGATATAAATAAGAAATGACGAATCAAGAGGAGCGGGATCTTGCCTTGGGTATATCGTGGACCAAAATAGGGGACGTCGGGGTGATTGCATAGCGTTACGACGAGTTTCGCGGAACCGACGGCTAAAATTATAATTAGAGTGTTAATGCGACGTGTGATATTCAAACGAGTATAACGAGGTGTAGATAGGGAGCCCAAGTGAAAGAAATATACCGTGCGATAGACAACACGAAGGGCTACGCACCGGCGAAAGAATTGACGGGAACGGAGGTCGGAGTTGGCCGGAAAACGTGCGCGAAGTTGGCTCCGAACTGCAGTTTTCTACAGTGAGCTCACTGATTCGAGCTCGTCGGCGGCGGGCTGCTGGGGGTTGTTGGCGACGATGGGGGTGGCTGAACTGGAGAGGGTTGTGAAGGAGATGGAGAGGAGCAGGAGGCGAGTCTGGGCAGCGTCGACGGCGAGGGAGAACGGAGGAGCTCAAGGGCGCTGTCGATGGCGGCGTGAGGGTGATGAAGGGCTGTTTGCGTCGGGGATATATTGAAGAGGAGGAGCTGGAGGTGGGGAGTTGGGCGGCGGGCCTGAGGGCGTCGGCGGCGAGCTGGGCAGCTAGGCTCGGCGTGGTGCGGCTGAGGAGCTCGTCGGAGCTCGGAGGGGGGTGACGACGAGTGGTGACGGGGCTTGGGCTCAGCGAGGTGGCCATCGGAGGTGGAGGCTGAGCTGGGCACGACGACGGTCGGCGGAGCAGCGGCTTGGCGAGGTCGAAGCTCGGTGGTGGAGCTAGAGGCGGTGGGGTTCTTGGCTGGGGCTTAGCAGCGGAGGAGCGGTGAAGGGGGCTGCGACGAAGGGAGGGAAGAGGACGAGGGCGGCCATCGGAGCTCGGGGCTGGGTTGGCGCGGTGGTGATGGAGTGGAGGTGATGGTGATCGGTGATGATGATGGAGAGAGGAAGAGAGAGATTGAGATGGAGAGAACGAGAGCATGAGTGAGAAAGAGAGAACGTGGGTGAGTGAGGGAGAGGGTGGGCTGATGAATAATAGAGGAGAGAGAAAATGTCAGAGAGAGAGGGAGTGAAATGAAAGTAAGAGAGAGAGAAATAGCTGAGTGTGTGAGAGAGAAATGAGAGTGAGATTGAGTGAGAGAGAGCTGCGTGGGGGATTTTTGAGGAGGAGTGGGGGAGGCACGAGGTGGGGAGTTGCGTGAAATGGGAGGAAATTAGGGAAGTGGGGTAGGGGGAGGGGGAGAGAATAAATTATTGGAGAGAGAGAGAAATATTGATAGGAGAGAGAATGGTTGATATAAGGGAACCTGAGGAAAAGTCAGCTAACAGATTGACTATCGTGCTGATCAGCTGATAGCTATAAATAGAGATAGGAGATAATGGTGCAAGCTAAAAATATTAATACCAGATAATAATAATAATATTAACAACAACAATAAGTAACAAATATTAATTTAAAAAGTTTTTAGCGTAAAAATTAAATTTATAATTATCCAAACTATTAAAATAAATATAAAATCGGATTTTTAAATCGTAGAAAATTCTAGAAAATTAGGAAAAATATAAATACTCTTTTAAAAATAAAATTTCAATACTTAAATACCAGAAAAATTATTTAAACCAATATCAAAAATCACGGTCCTTACAGAATTCGACGCGAGCATTCGAAGGAGGCACTCAATCGCTACCAAGAAGAACCCAGTTTTAAACAAAGGGGAGAATCAAATTCATTCTCCTTTATTTTGTAATCGGAATCCAAATTGTAATCGATTTTGAGAGAATACAAATCAAATTTTCTTTCATTTCATTTACATCAAATTTTCCACAAACAACTTTATTACCATCAAATTGTGGTTTCTATTTACTTTATTAGTATCATATTTCTTGCTTATTTCTTGCTAATGACGTATAATCTGTATAATACTGCATGAAGTTTTCAGATGGTATCCTAAATTTGATTTTATTCGGGAAGTTTTCACATGCTGATCAAGAGAAGCAAGAAGAACCAGCACACTGTTCAGTTTGAATCTTGAGAACCAATTTCTGAACAAAAACACAGTGGATTCAACTGAGAATGGTGAGCACGCTAATGGTAAGATTGAAGAAGAGTTCAGCTTCCACAATCAAAGAGCATTATCAACTCGCAGCAAAGACGAAATCCAAGAACCTGAAATGAATGAAGGAGGATGGTGATGAGTATATTAATTTAGTTGTGTAAATAGTTGATGTGGATGACAAATATTACAACAAGCTTGACCTTTATTGTTTTTATTGTATTTCTGGTATTTTTGCTACCATATATTTACGTTTTGTTTTGATACAATATATATTTAACAGGTTCAAATGAAAAGCTATATGTTTACTTGAATATCAACAGGAAAAGCTAATACGTAATATGTACGTTTAACAAGTTAACATATTCAGTTGCATGTTATCATGTTGTAAAGAAGATGACTGTAACAGTGAACATTAACATATTATACTGAAAGTTAACATATTCAACTAATAATTAACATGCAGAGATGAAGTATAACATGTTCGCAAGAAAGTTAACATATGCAGATTAAAATTAACATATACAGCCGATAGTTAACATGTTCATAAGAAAATTAACATGTTCAGGTGAAAGTTAACATGATCAAATGAGAGTTAATATGTTCATGTTAAAGTCAACATGTTAGAATGAAAGTCAAAATTATTCTATTGTTTATACGTCTAGTTCTATTTCTTCCCTTCCTGTTAGTAGTAATTGGTAGCAATATTTAGATTTCATCTCTTGACACACTTTGCATATGAGAGTTAACATGCTCACGTGAAAGTTAACATGTTCAGGTTAAAGATAATATTTTTAGCTTAAATTTAATATATTCAGCTGAAAGTTAACATCTTCACTATAAAGTCTACAGAATTTGAAAGCCGATAGTTCTAAGATTGTAAGTCTAATCATATCGTGTATTCAAGCAATATCAGCTGTAGGAATGTAAGAATTTTATTATGATGAACGTTAACATATTATGATGAAAATTAACATGTTCAGTTGAAAGTTAACATGTTACAAAGAAAGTTAACTTATTATGGTAAAAGTTAACATGTAATAGTGAATGTTAACATATTATGATGAAAGTTAACATGTTTAGCTGAAAGTTAACATGTTACAAAGAAAGTTAACATATTATTATGAAAGTTAACATGTTACGAAGAAAGTTAACATATATATTATGAAGAAAGTTAATATGTACGAACAAAGTTAACATATTATGAAGAAAGTTAAACATATGTAAATCATTCAAGCCCACAATTATGAGTCATTCTCCTACTCAGTTTCGAGTACAACCACATAAAATAGCTAACATATCATAAGTTCTCACAACTTCAGACATGTTCTTTTATACAAATATCTTACAAAAACCACTTCAATCTCTATGCAAATCTACGCAATTTAGTATGCATGCATTCTTTAGAAAGAATTTGAGCTTGATCTTCGCAGCTGATACTTTGGTTCTGGTGGTGGCGCAGAATGTAATATCGTGCCCAACTCTTGGAAAAAAACAAATGAAAAAACCGAGTTACTTGGCCATTTCATCAAACATCTACAACCCCCATCTCCTCCTCCCCCTCCTCAACCCCCATCTTCATTTAAAACTATCATCTTATCACTGAAACCATGTCTTTATACAACAAAAAGCCCCAAAACCCCCCTGTAACGCCCCGCCCCGGAATCCCAGAGTCGGTACGCTATTAGATTTGATGGACTGGCCTCACAAACCACTACATATCTTTTCAGCACGTTTTTGTCCTCACTCACGCGCTCCCTAGAAAACTTCCCAGGGGGTCACCCATCCTAGAATTTCTCCAGGCCAAGCACGCTTAACTTTGGAGTTTCTAAGAGTTAGGTTCCCGAAAAGAAGATGCATCTTGGTGGTATGAGTATTCCAATCAAATCTATTAATACTAATCACATCACCCTCTCAAGGGTTGGGGTATTACAATCTCCCCCACTTAAACTCGCAAACGTCCTCGTTGCGCCAAATCATATCATCCAAGACCGTACCATCCGTGTGAGACTCTAGAGGTGGCTCCTACGGCCACAAGAGGTGGCTCCCGCCCTCTCAACGTAGCACTTTGCGCCGTATAGCACTTAGCTCTCACAATTCCGGTTGGTTTTTGCTCTGATACCATTTGTAACGCCCCGCCCCGGAATCCCAGAGTCGGTACGCTATTAGATTTGATGGACTGGCCTCACAAACCACCACATATCTTTTCAGCACGTTTTTGTCCTCACTCACGCGCTCCCTAGAAAACTTCCCAGGGGGGTCACCCATCCTAGAATTTCTCCAGGCCAAGCACGCTTAACTTTGGAGTTTCTAAGAGTTAGGTTCCTGAAAAGAAGATGCATCTTGGTGGTATGAGTATTCCAATCAAATCTATCAATACTAATCACATCACCCTCTCAAGGGTTGGGGTATTACACCCCCACATTTTACCTCGTTGATAATTATCTACCTGCGGCGGAGATCCAGAGGTGTAGGAAATGAAGCCGGAGAGGAGGAAGACGGGCAGGGAGAGCAGACCGATCCGCTCGTGGAGGAGGACCAGTGACGTAGCCAGGAATTTTTTTTGCCCTGGGTAAAAAAATAACAAAGCACAAAAAATTAAACCCACTGGATTCTCTAAAGGGGTGCTCTTTACACTAACAGGGAACATGTAGAGCTGTTGAACTGCAAAATTTTGGAAGTGAAATCAAAATGATTAATTTGCCACCACTGACTTTGTTTCTATTGAACACTAAACTCACTGGATGTCTTGAGTTTTTTTGCATAAAAACCACAAATTTCCACCTTTAAAACAGACGAGCAATGAGACAATGGAGAGTTAAAATTGGGAATGTAACATACCAATTAAAATGTCAAAAAGATGACATTTTTATCAACAAAAAGTGAAATTTTTTACTATGGTTGGCTCGAATGCTACTAATAAAGTTACAGAAGGGACCAAATTGAGAAAAAAAGAGAAACCCATCTCCAGAAACCTAGATCTGCAGGAAATTTGGCTAAAAATGGGAAAAAAATTTGAGAAAGGGAAGAACCTTGAGCATGAACAACAGCTACAACAGAGTCCTCTCTCGTGCCGCAATAGCCCATTTTCTTTCTCCTCTCTCTCATTCTAATCCTTGAGTGGAGAGCTAGGGATCGGCGAGGAGGGTGGGGAGGAGGCCGAGGCGGAGGGGGCGGTCCCAAAAGGAGATGAGGGCGGTGTGGAGCTCACGGAGGGGCACATAGCAAAGGAAGACCCACTAGATGCCAAATAATTGTGATGGCAGATCACCAGCTCTATGGGTTAAGAGGAAGAGTTCATGGGTGAGAGACATGGACATTTTAGGTAGATTGGTCAAAATACACCCAGTACATGTATACAAATGGGCTTTTGGGACTAGACCACACTTTTCACATTTTTTGGGGGCTAAATGCTAAGGGAAATAATTGGTGGGGCTGAGTCACATCTAGATCTTTTTTTAGGGCCTTGAAACATTTTTCCCTTAATACTATTTGGAAATCAAATTCTTTAGCGGAATAAATATAGTTTGATATTCGATAAGTATTTGTGAATATTCATGAATATTTATCAAATACCAAGTATTCGAGTTCGAATTCGAAAAACTAGATATGTGAATATTAGAGTCCACATTCGAATTCGATAATTTTAAACAAATACAAATACAAATACGAACACCTTAGCATTCGATTCGATTCGATCGTTTACCACCCCTAATATTGGGTTGTACTCCCAGCTCGGACAGCCGGACTTTGGCCTGACCCAATGTCAAGGCTAGCTGGGATCGACCCAGCCCGAATCAGCCCGAAACCGACGGGCTTGGGCCCAACTTGGCCCAGCCCGGCCCAATCTCCAACCCGCTACTAATTATATGTTGGATGAATCTTAAAGTCATTGAATTTTATAATCCCTTGATCTTCTTGGTTTATGTATTATTTTCTTATTTCGTACTGAAGGGCTCATTTCTCAAATTATAACTATCCTTTTATATCTTAGAATTATATGATTCGTTCCGAGAATAACTGCTATCACACCCCTCATAAATTCAACCGGATTCTCACTTTTCATATAAAAAAGTATCATAGTTACCAGAAGATGAATGCTACCTACCAACAGAGATGAGTAAAATGAGTATACAGCCTTGAAATAGTGTCACCTGCAAGAGGCAAGTCAATAATGAGATTTGTGCATTCGTAAAATTTCCAACTCAAGGGCTTCAAGGAGTTCACATTTCACATAGCCTGTATATGTTAAATGGGCAACATTGTTGAAAGGTCAATTGATGTGAGGAGTCGCAAAATTTTTTTGCTGTCCGGGTGATGATGATGATGATGATGACTGTGATGTATAACAACTAGCCAACTCCTTCGCTTTAAGCCCCTATAGAGGGTCCTCCATGTTGGTCTTGTATCAATCTTAGTACACACATCAGCTACCAGTGAAGTTTGATTGTCTATCGGTACAAAGTGCGCTAATAACAACTGCATTAATAGGCAATCATGGTATGTGCATCAAGATTCGTACTAATTAGACAGATGTTTTCTTCGTCTCCTATATTCCTCTCTGATTTTCTATGAATAACCTTCCGTATATAGGATTTCCTTTTCATGCTTCTATGGAAAATCATATATAAGGGAGAGAGCGGATAAAGGCAAATATTGGTCTAGTTCCACCTTGATGCACACATCATTAGTAACTCCCAGTGAAGTCACATCGCCTACTGGCGTAGAACGAATTGTTAACAAATTGCAGTAGTAGACAAATTGACGATGCTAGATGTGTGCATCGACGTTGATACTAGCTAAGTCTCGGATGTCTTCATCTCCTGTCTCCCTATATGATTCTCTATAGAGAACCACCTATAGAATATTTGTTCTCATGCTTTTTAAGCTTGTAGGTCTTGAGGTATTAATTAGGAGAGGGCCATTACTAGTGCTGAGGAACGTGGGATGTTGGAACTGAGTTTGACACAAGTTATAGATTTAGATTTCAATCAGAGTCAAATTATCATAAAAGAACAGCACTTATCAATCAGACTAAGTATATATAATTCATGATCCACCAAATCGACACTATTTTTATTTTATTAAAATATAGATGACCCCTACCATTAAAGCTCAAAACCCTAGGGTTATGATCCATTTTGGACATATATGGTGCACGGATATGGTCAAAACAAAATTCATATAGATGGTCATTTCGATTTGCAATGAGTGCAATGAAAGGGTCTAAAATGTTTGTATTGACCAAATGGTGGTGCGCGGAAATCATTTGCAAACAAATATAATTTATTTGAAGTTTTTTTGCAAATGAGAAACATTTTTCAAATCAAATCAAAATTTGGCCAAATGGCCAAACCTACCACAAAAACCACACTTATACACATGAGCATGTTTATGATGTGCAATATGTGCATATGCATGTGTATGAGATGAAGTAGCTTGATGGGATGCACAATGATCAATATTTTTAGGCATGGTAGATTTTTGTGCATCATAACAAAATTTAACGATGTGGCCTTTTCGGCCGCAAATGGTACACTTGTAAACTTTGTTATACATGTGTGTATAGTGAATAGGTTTCTTGAAAATATTTTTATGAGACTTTGCACACAAGTCCATAAGCTTGTTGTTATTAACAATACAAGTTTTTAATGTTGAATCTAATGTGGATATTCTATTTTTAACATGATTCAACTCATTATTTTCCACATAAGCATTGTTAATAGAAGTAGAACATGCATGATCATTTTTGAAAGAACTAAGCTCTTTTCTAATAATCTCAACTTCTAATATGGTATCATATTTATCATGAAACAAACTAGCATTTTTCAATTTTAATTTTTCATTGCTTTTTTTGAGATTTATATTTTCATTTACAATGACATCAAACTTATAAGCTAGAATTTCATGAATGGATTTCAATTCAACGTGCTTGTTTTTTAAGTCAATAAAGCTACGTTGTAATTTCTTATGATTATGCAATAATTTTTCATATTCATGTGCGAGTTCATCAAAAGTAAAATCATCATTATTATCGGACTCGCATACCTCACTAGGGCTATCGCCTAGTGGTCGTGTGCATGAAGATGATGCTCTCTTTGAACTTGAAGCGGAATCCTCCATAGCTTGTCGGATTGCCTCCAAGTCACCTTGATGTGCTTCTATTAATTTCCACAACGTATAAGCACTTCAAAAGAATCAAGTTTGTTAGCGAAAGATAAGCCAAATGCATCAATTAAGGATTCTAACAAAGACTTGTTCATAGAAAATAATCTATTATCATTATTACTCCTCTTGGATTTCTCCGTAGTGGGTACAATATAGACATAATCAAAAAATTTCCAAATATTAATATTTTTAGATCTAGCAAAAAGCTTAAATCTAACACACCATTGTGCATAGGAAAAATTTCTAATTCTAGGAGCAATGTTAATAGCATAACCAAGATTAGGTGCACCGCGCATGTCCATGATATGTGCAAGCAAGAAACAAATAAAATCAAAACTAGATTAGCACACAAATAAGAACAAGGGATCTTTAACTCAAGGTGGTTAAACCTCAAATCAAAGAGCACCAAACTCTGATACCAATTGTTAGACCCTAGAGGGGGTGAATAGTGTCTATGCTAATCTAATTTGATATTAATGCTAATTAAAACTTATTAATAAATATGTTGGCCTTCTTGTTTTGATGATGTTTAACAAACATTTTACCACTAATATTTTTTATCTAGTATTTGTGTTTTCTTATTTACTCTAGGCAAACAACGGATTGGAGGATGGATGGAATAGAGCTTCAACGATCATATCCAAAGGAGGTTAGCGGAATGTCGGTGAAGCCTTGCAATTCAAAGTTAAAGATCAAGTTCAAGCTTCATCCGTGAGATTACCAAGAAGAGCTTATTGAAGATCAAGATCTAGCTTGGGTAACTTAGTTTAGGTTTTATATTATGTGTGTTAAATACCTTAAGCTCAATATCATATACACACACAATATTGGATTTTCTCACAAAATGAGCTATTTTGAGAAAACTTTATGATATTGTTTTATTGACCATGTTTACTTTATATTCATGTGTTATAATATTTATGAAGACATTTTATAAAGTTTCAATATGCGTTTAAACTCTTTTTGTCAAAAACATGTTCTTAACAAATTCATATTCATGCATGTTTTTACAAAATAATGAGTTTTCACAATTGATAAATGAAAATTGAGAAAAAAATTTTAACATGTTTTTCTTCATGTTTATAAACATTTCGCAAAGTTTCATCAAGTTTGGAATTGATTTGTTATGTTTAATGAAATTTACAAAATCATGTTTTTCGTTCGTGCATGTTCGTGCATGTTTTACAAAACAGATGAGTTTTCATAAATGGGAAGTGATATTTAAGAAATTCTTTCTTTTACATGTTTATCTATATGTTTAGAAACTTCCCTCAAAACTTTACTATTTTTGGAGTTGATTTACTGTGCCCAATTGCTTTTACAAAATCGTGTATGTCTGCAGTTTTTCAGAAACTGTTAATCTGTATTCAAACATTTATTTCTCTCAACTGGGAAATGTTTTTTCAGAAATTCTTTCTCTAACATGTCATTCTACATGTCTAGAACCTTTCTACAAAATTTTATAATTTTTGGAACTGATTTACTATTTTTAACGGATTTTATAAAACTGGATATACCTGCTACAGTACCGACGGTCGACCGCGCTACAGTGCGGTCGACCGACGAACTCTCTGTTCTGTTTTTTGTTCTTTGCGGTCGAGCGCTCCGGTAGACCGCCGATCTGTCAGTGCTGTTTCAACGGCTATTTTTAGAGCCGTTGTAGAGTGGTTTTTTGGTCTTTTTCTTGGCTTTCTCTTACCTTTGAGGTTTTATATAAATACCCCCTTACCTCAGATTTTAGAAGTAAGCAAGAAATGTTTTAAAGAATTTTAATCAAGGGTTTAAGTTGGTTTAAGTGTGTTTATAAGCTTTTAAGCATTTAAGTGTTTTCGGTTTGGTGAATCAGTTTTACAAGAGCTTGAGGAGATTATCAATTGTATTTTGGGCATTCAATCCATCTCCATCTCTTGTTATCAAATTGAGAAGTTTTCTAAACTCAAACTCTAGCTTTACATTTATATACTTGTTTGCTTATCATTGTTCTTAAGCTAGATTTTATATTTGAGTTTAGTTGATTTGATTTTATTTACTCATTGTTACACACACCCACTTTGAGCTTATTGTATTTGCATACATAGTATATTAGGGTTGTGAGAGATTGTAACATTGAGTTGTGCTTTCATTGAGTTCTCATCTATTGTAGAGAACAAATTTATATTTGTTACATTGTGAGTATTGTAAGATTTTCGGTGAGCTAGAAAACCGAGTGTGTGGTGAAGTTTTCGGTGAACTAGAAAACCGATTGTGAGGAGTGACGTTGTTCGGTGAGCGTTGAAAACCGACACTGTGAGGTGTAAACATTATTCAGGTGAGCGTAGAAAACCCGGTTGTGATAGTGGATTTCTCCCCGGGAGAGGGGAGCGGAGACGTAGGACGGAAGGTCCGAACTCCGTGATCATATCGTGTGTTTGAGTTTGCTTTGGCGCACTTTATCTTATGTTTATATTTCTTGTCGCCATTGTCCATAACTCATTATTTATATGATCCACTATCTAGTTCATATTGTTTACCCCTTGTGTTAGTTTCATATCCTTGCATATATCATATATTGTTTATATCTCTTTGCTAGGATATTTCTTGTTGTTCATATTGCTTATTCTTGCTTATAACTCTCGTATACCTATCTTACAAGAATATATTTGTTAAGTAATTTTAATTGGCATTTAATCGGATTAGATTAGCATAAGACCCTAATCACCCTCCCTCTAGGGTCTAACAAAATATACCTTATCAAGATAGATATTCTATTGAATCAAATCAAGGATATATATGCAAAGGAAAAATAAACAAGAAACGATATAAACAAATAGTGGACATAATGAGCAATCCAAACACAATAATATGATCACGGAGCTCGGTTCTTCCGACCTAAATCTCCGCTCCCCACTCTCAGGGAGAATCCACTAACATGACGGGTTTTCGACGTTCACCCAAAACATTCACAATTGGTTTTCAACGCTTACCGACAAACGTTTACAACACACGCAATGTAAATACACTCTACACCGTCTAAGTGTTGGCCTAGCATGTGTCCTCTTCCTCAAGTGTTCGGATTTACAACCTCTCTCTAGGCTTTACAACCGACGGCACTCCTCTTGGAATCGATCCCGTCTCTCACCAATCACTCCTCTCGATGTACAAGTGTAATACAATGTGTAACTCACAATAAGGCTCAAATACAAGATTTGTTCTCTAAAATAGATGAGAACTCAATGAAGCTCACTCTCACAATATCACTCATCACAACCCACAATATAGTGTATGTAATCCTAAAAGCTCAATAGGGATGTGTGTGTGATAAATGAGTATAAATAAAATCTAACTCAAAAACAACTAGCAATACAATTGATATGAAATTTGAGAAAAGAGCTAGATAATTGAGTTAGGGAAACTTCTCTATAAACATAAGGTAGATGATGAAATATTGAGGATGAGTTCCTCAACAAACGATGTAAGCTCCTCTTTGTAAAAACCAAACCCCAAACTTAAAACAAACTAAATCAAACGTTTAAACTCTTTTAAAACTTGTTTAAAACTCTCTTGAGTAGTTGGAAATAGTTAATGCAAAGGAGTATTTATAGGCTTGAAGAAACCCGCCCAAGAATCCAACCAAATCTCAAAAAATATTAAAATAATTAAAGCTGAAAACTAGTCGTTAATATGCAAACGACTAGTTATAAGGTGACGTAACAGAGCATACAAGTCGACTTGGCAGAGGAAAATAATATGTAGAAAAACAGTCTATAAGTCGACTTATGATCGACTTGCTACAAGTCGACTTACACTGTCTGACAAGTCGATTTGGCCGAAAGAAAATGCACATTCTAGGGCAATTCATAAGTCGACTTATCAGTTCTGATAAGTCGACTTATGAACATGCACAGAGATTGTGCATGTCCAAAATCTGATTTTTGAGAGGCTTTAAAAATAGTAAATAATCTCTAAAAAATATAAAACTTTGAAAAAAAGTTTATAAACATGAATACAATCATGTTGGAAAAAGAATTTTTCAATTTGTACTTACCATTTGTAAAAATCATTGTCTTTTGCAAAAGCACTAAAATACGTGTTTAAGTAAACATGTGATTTTTAATTTTTGACTCAAAACAAGTTTTGAAAACTTATGGAATATTTATATGGACATAATAAAAAATGTTTATGATTTATATATAGTCCAAAACATATTAACATAGAATTTGCATAAAAGTACCTATGTTTTGAGAAAATCACAAATATATGTGTGTGAGTATATTGAGCTTAAAGAATTGGCACATATTACATATAAACATATACTAAGTACACCAAGAGTGAATCATATGAAGCTTAAACTTGATTGGTTGATTTGAATTGCATAGGGTTCAATGTCAATGTAGCTTATTTTCCTGTGTATACTAAACAACACAAAACAAAATACTAAAAATAATATTACTCGTAAATTGTTTATTAAATCATCATCAAAACAAAAAGGCCAACAATCTTCCCCTTTTTTTATGATGACAAACAATTTACCAAAATACACATAAAAGTTCATAAGCATAATAAGCATAAAACCACAAATATTAAAACATAAATACTCACATTTTCTCCCCCTTTGGCAATATCAAAAAGGGGATAAATAATATGATTAAGAAGAGAGCGAAAGTTCCCCCTAACAAAAAGCACAAGTGAGTATAAACAAAAATAGAAGGATATGGGGAAGGCTCCCCTATCAAAAAGCCATATAGAAAATATGCAATGATGAGCATGACAAATAAATATGAGTAAGCATGGATATAGAATATCCTAAACACAACTCACATTAAAGAAGACCAAGTGACCACATATATGTATTATTAAGAAAAGAGTCACAATAGTCTAAAACATAGATATATATCCATAGAATATATCAAAAACAAACAAAAACAAACAAAAATCCCAAAAATAAAAATTAAAGATTTAAAAATTAAAAATCAAGAATCAAATGATTTGTCAATAAATCCAAAAGAAAATTCATAAGTTATCAAACCATAAATTATGATTGATTGAGAATATATATAAATACATTATTATGAGAATGATGTCTGAATACATAA
The DNA here is from genome assembly GCA_022839385.1 of Asparagus kiusianus. Lineage (NCBI taxonomy): Eukaryota > Viridiplantae > Streptophyta > Magnoliopsida > Asparagales > Asparagaceae > Asparagus > Asparagus kiusianus. Next base: position 660,495 of record BQKN01065142.1, read on the forward strand.
AAACAAAGTATAAGTTCATGAAAACTTATAAAAACCAAAATCTTGTTCATGAAAATTCAAGAAAGGCAATAAAAATGATACCAAAAAGAGTCCAAATGAGAGTTCATGGAAAAGCATAAAGAATCATTTTAACAAAAAAATAAGATGATTGAGCAAATACATGATTTAAATGACAAACATGCTCAAACAACTGAAAAAAACTCTAAACAAAGAGGTTAGGCAAAGATGTCCACTAAAAAGGATATTTTGTATCAATGTAAATAATGGACACATCTTTCCTATATATATGATCACACAAAAAAAATTTCAAAATATTTATAAATTTTATCCATAAAACACAAAGATTAGTATGCTTTGGATAAATACATAAAAGATCCATATACTAATTTTCGATAAAACAAGAAAAGCTTGTCTCAACCCATATGAATGTCCGGTAAACATAATTTGAAACAAATAATTAATACATCTGGGGGGTTGCTCAAAAAATAAACCTCTCATATATAAACTCAAAACAAAGTATGTTAAAAAAAGGCGTTTGATCAACAAAAGGAAATCCTTTTTTTGGACAAATTTGATCAAACCCCGTACATTATAAGCACTAATTGATGATCCCTAAGCACAAATACATAAATATCATCAAAAGAGTGTTTTACAATGACCGCATAAAGCACAAACACATCGTTCACATCAAAATGAATAAAAAACAACATAGTTCAAACCAAGACTATAAAACACATGAGAAACAGGAACTATGGTTTTGAAAATCCAAAAATCATTTTGATTTATCAACAATATAAAACGTATATATATTTTAAAATACTTTCTTTTAAAGATTTTAAAAATTGTTTGCAAAAATCTTAAATAAAAATAATCTTTAAGAACATGAAAAACTAAAAAGTTAAAAAATTTGTTCTCAAATATCAAATTTGTTTCGGTATCCAATTACTCTTGGCACCGAAAAGTCTAGGGACATAACCCCTATTATTAAAGCTCAAAACCCTAGGGTTATGATCCCTTTTGGGCATATATGGTGCACGGATATGGTCAAAACAAAATTCATATAGATGGTCATTTCGATTGCAATGAGTGCAATGAAAGGGTCTAAAAGGTTTGTATTGACCAAATGGTGGTGCACGTAAATTATTTGCAAACAAAGGTAATTTATTTGAAGCTTTTTGCAAATGAGAAACATTTTTTAAATCAAAACAAACTTTGGCCAAATGGCTAAACCTACCACAAAAATCACACTTATACACATGAGCATGTTTATGATGTACAATATGTGCATATGCATGTGTATGAGATGAAGTAGCTTGATGGGATGCACAATGATCAATATTTTTAGGCATAGTAGATTTTTGTGCATCATAACAAAATTTAGCAATGTGGTCTTTTCGGTCACAAATGGTACACTTGTAAACTTTGCTATACATATGTGCATAGTGAATAGGTTTCTTAAAAATATTTTTATGGGACTTTGCACACAAGTCCATAAGCTTGTTGTTGCAAGTTTTTAATGTTGAATCTAAGGTGGATATTCTATTTTTAACATGATTCAACTCATTATTTTCCACATAAGCATTGTTAATAGAAGTAGAACATGCATGATCATTTTTGAAAGAATTAAGCTCTTGTCTAATATTCTCAACTTCTAATATGGTATCACATTTATCATGAAACAAACTAGAATTTTTCAATTTTAATTTTTCATTGCTTTCCTTGAGATTTACATTTTCATTTGCAATGACATCAAACTTATAAGCTAGAGTTTCATGAGTGGATTTCAATTCAACATGCTTTCTTTTTAAGTCAATAAAACTACGTTGCAATTTCTTATGGTCATGCAATAATTTTTCATATTCATGTGCGAGTTCATCAAAAGTAAAATCATCATTCTTATCGGACTCGCATATCTCACTAGGGCTATCGCCTAATGGTCGTGTGCCTCCTTTCGAACTTGAAGCGGAATCCTCCATAGCTTGTCGGATCGCCTCCAAGTCACCTTGATGTGCTTCTATTAATTTCCATAACATATAAGCACTATCAAAAGAATCAAGTTTGTTAGCGAAAGTTAAGTCAAAGGCATCAATTAAGGATTCTAACAAAGAATTGTTCACAGCTGTTATGGTAATTTACCATTTAAAGATAAAGATGTCAAAAGATTGACTTTATATGGTCCAAACTAACTTAGTGGCCCAAAGGCCCAACCAAGAGCAAGTCTATTGACCCGTCGAGGAAACAAGTCCTCTTTTACTAACACGAAGTGCGGGATTAATCGACCCCTTATAAGTTGAGACGACTCCCCCAAATAGTCGGCTCGATCACCTTCTTGGCAGTTTACTCGACCAAAAGCTCACTCGACTAACTGGTCGACAAATCATATGTGCGATTCACAAATCGACCCATTTTTACTAAGAGGATAAGATCCAGCTAAGCTACCCTCAGAGATACATCAATCAACACCACAGTTATTGAGTGATCTTATCAAGATATCAACTCTGACAAACCTCGTGCGAAAACAGATCACTCTGCCGACAAGTCACTTCCCAGATATTGCTATGATACTCTCATGTACTCGAATGACTTCCCCTCCAATCGTCAGCCATCATATGGAAAGGGAAGGAGGCCCAAATAGTTGGCCTATCCTCCATTCTGTCTCATCTATCGAATCTGGGATATTTCCAAGACGTCCTCCTATGTGCTCGAATGACTTCCCTTCCAGTCGCCAGCCGACATCTATAAAGCGAAGGATAACTCAGCAACCTATCTGCTCACCCCCAACTGCTCTCCTATGCATAGTTAAAGCCAAAGGTCAAATCTCAGAGGTGATGGACTATAAAAGGAGGTAAGGGGAGAAAGAAAAAGGGAGGGAACTTTTAACTCTCTTAAGACTTCTGAACTCTTTTTGCTAAAACTCTAAGCAATTAAAAAAGCTACGCCTTCTTTTAAAAACTCAATAAGAGTAAAGAATATCAGGACCCCAATGATCCTCAGATCTTCCCTCAAACCCCACTCAAGCTCATCAGCTGACTTGACCATCGGAGGTACCACGGGGGAACCGGTCCCCGTCCTTTTACGGGTTTCTTCTTCTTGTTTGTGCAGAAGGATCAGGAATTCCAATCCAAGGATCGGGCATAAAGTCGGAGGAGGAGTCGGCCCCACCTCTCATCCTCTCCCTCTTCGCCTCCAGCGTGAAGATCAGAACTGCATCCCTCGACGGAAAGCCCCCATCGACTGTGTGATATCAGACATCAACAATAGCAAATAATCTATTATCATTATTACTCCACTTGGATTTCTCCGTAGTGGGTACAATATAGGCATAATCAATAATTTTCCAAATATTAATATTTTTAGATCTAGCAAAAAGCTTAAATCTAACACACCATTGTGCATAGAAAATGTTTCTAATTCTAGGAGCAATATTAATAGCATAACCAAGACTAGGTGCACCGTGCATGTCCATGATATGTGCAAGAAAGAAACAAATAAAATCAAAACTAGATTAGCACATAAATAAGAACAAGGGATCTTTAACTCAAGGTGGTTAAACCTCAAATCAAGGAGCACCAAGCTCTGATACCAATTGTTAGACTCTAGAAGGGGGTGAATAGTATCTATGCTAATCTAATTTGATATTAATGCCAATTAAAATTTATTAACAAATATACCCTAGCAAGATAGATATTCTATTGAATTAAATCAAGGATATATATGCAAAGGGAAAATAAACAAGAAACAATATAAACAAATAGTGGACACAATGAGCAATCCAAACACAATAATATGATCACGGAGCTCGGTCCTTTCGACTTACATCTCCGCTCCCCACTGTCAGGGAGAATCCACTAACACGCCGGGTTTTCGACGTTCACCCAAAACGTTCACAATCGGTTTTCAACGCTTACCGACAAACGTTTACAACACACGCAATGCAAACATACTCTACACCCTCTAAGCGTTGGCCTAGCCCGTGTTCTCTTCCTCTAGTGCTTGGATTTACAACCTTTCTCTAGGCTTTATAACCGATGCCACTCCTCTTAGAATCAACCCCGTCTCTCACCAACCACTTCTCTCGGTGTACAAGTATAATACAATGTGTAACTCACAATAAGGCTGAAATACAAGATTCGTTCTCTACAATAGATGAGAACTCAATGAAGATCACTCTCACAATATCACTCACCACAACCCACAATATAGTGTATGTAATCCTAAAAGCTCAATAGGGATGTGTGTGTGATAAATGAGTATAAATAAAATCTAACTCAAAAACACAAGAGTAGATGATGAAATATTGAGGATGTTCCTTAACAAACGATGTAAGCTCCTCTTTGTGAAAACCAAACCCCAAACTTAAAACAAAATAAATTAAACTTTCAAACTCTTTTAAAACTTGTTTAAAACTCTCTTGAGTAGTTGGAAATAGTTAATGCAAAGGGGTATTTATAGGCTTGAAGAAACCAGCCCAAGAATCTAACCAAATCTCACAAAAATATTAAAATAATCAAAGCTGGAAACTAGCCGTTACTGTGCAAACGGCTAGTTATAAGTCGACTTAATAGAGCATACAAGTCGACTTGGCAGAAAAAATAATATGCAGGAAAACAATCTATAGGTCGACTTATGATCGACTTGCTACAAGTCGACTTACACTGCCTGACAAGTCGACTTGGCCGAAAGAAAATACACATTCCAGGGTAGTTCATAAGTCGATTTATCAGTTCTGATAAGTCGACTTATGAACATGCACAGAGACTGTGCATGTCCAAAATCTGACTTTGAGAGGCTTTAAAAAATAGTAAATAATTTCTAAAAAATGTAAAACTTTAGAAAAAGTTTATAAACATGAATACAAACATGTTGGAAAAAGAATTTTTTAATTTTCACTTACCATTTGTAAAAATCACTATGTTCTGCAAAAGCACTAAAATACGTGTTTAAGTAAACATGTGATTTTTTATTTTTGACTCAAAACAAATTTTGAAAACTTATGGAATATTTACATGGACATAATAAAATATGTTTATGATTTATATATAGTCCAAAACATATTAACATAGAATTTGCATAAAAGTACCTATGTTTTGAGAAAAGCACAAATATATGTGTGTGTGTGTGTATTGAGCTTAAAGAATTGGCACACATTACATATAAACCTGTATTAAGTATACCAAGAGTGAATCATATGAAGCTTGAACTTGATTGGTTGACTTGAATTGCATAGGCTTCAGCATCAATGTGGCTTATTTTCCTGATACTAAAAACAATATTAGTCGTAAATTGTTTGTTAAATTATCATCAAAACAAGAAGGCCAACACTTGCAAAAACTACTGATATTGTAATAAAAAATTTTATTGTAATTGAGTAAACTATCATTAAAAATCTAGTTGATATTGTACGGCTCAAGAATAGGTCATTTTGTCTAAATTGAATGCCCTACCTATAACCTATAGGTTTATTGTAGATTACATTCTAATTATGGATTGCCTCACTAGACATTGTCATTTCAATGTAGGATGCAATCTCATCACATATTGCCTCATCTGAACATAATAAGTGCTGTAAGTTAGATTGTATTCTCAGTAAACGCTAATCATCATTGCCGAATATCAACTATGGAGCATCACAAGCTCCATCAATTTATCAACCGACAGCAACAAAACTGACAACAACATAACCGAAAGCAACAAAACCGTACAAAACGAGCAACACGAGCTCATGTATGACCATCAAAACTGACAACAACAAAACCAAACAAAAGGAGCTTCACAAGCTCCATCCGACAGCAACACAACCACACTAAACGAGCAACACAAGTTCATGTATGAGCAACAAAACCGACAACAACATAGCCAATTTATAGGAGCTTCACAAGCTATGGATAATTGTCAAAAACAAGATTACCAAAGGAGTTTCACAAGCTCCATCCGACAGCAACAAAACCGCACAAAACTAGCAACACAAGCTCATGTCTGAGCAGCAAAATCGACAGCAACATAGCGACAAAACCGACACAACATAGCAACAAAACTGACAGCAACAAAGCCAAACCAAAGGAGCTTCACAAGCTCCATCCGACAACAACAAAACCGTACAAAACGAGCAACACAAGCTCATGTATGAGCAACAAAACCGACATCAACATATCCAATTTATAGGAGCTTCACAAGCTATGGATAATTTGAGAAAAACGAGATTACCACAGGAGCTTCACAAGCTCCATCCTACATCAACAAAACCGCAAAAAACAAGCAACACAAGCTCATGTATGAGCAACAAAACTGACAGCAACATAGCCAATTTATAGGAGCTTCACAAGCTATGGATAAATGTAAAAAACGAGATTACGAAAGGAGCTTCACAAGCTTCATCCGACAGCAACAAAGCCAAACCAAATAGCAACAAAGCCAAACCAATAGAAAAAGGCATAAATATTATTTTTACCTTAAAGTAAGGAAAATAATTTGGGTTGTTTGCAATCTCCGCGGGAACTTCATTTGGAGTTTGTTTCATGTAGTGATCATGTAACCTATTCATTGCTTGTAGGATTTTATTGAAATACTTACTAACTATTTCTCCCGATCTTATGAACTCAGCCCTTATTATTCTATTTTTAGTTTTATGACTCACTATACTTAGGAACATAGCTAGTTATTCTTCGACTTGAACATGTTTTGTATCCTTTAATAAACTATTTGCTTTTATTATTTCAGCAAGTTTAAAAAAGGTCATCAGTCTCATTCTAATATAATGCCGACAACTATCGTTATAGTCTTCCAATACACGTTTGAAGTGAGCTTCTCTACAATAAATTTTTTTTGATCTTTTCTTCCATCATACAAATAGAAATTGTCTTGCGCTTAGCACATATTCTTAGAAGACAAGTTATTATCGTGACCACAGGAGAAACAGTTGTATTAGCACACCCCTCTTTAATTGTTCTTTATCTACGTTATCCATCTATATCTATTGTAAAATTAGCATACATTTAGAACTTAATATTTCTAGTTATTCAAGATTAAAATAATTAAATATCTAAATATCCACAAATCTATTTTTGTAATAAAACAACTAATACGTATATTGCAATCTCTATGATATAAACTCTATAAAATTCAACAAAAGTACTAGCAAGAACCTAACATGATGAGGGTATCAGATCTATAAATGTAAAAAATCATACAACAAAAAAATGGTAGAAATAATGAATCCGACAATCAATCCCTGATATAAACTCTAGCTGAGAATTATAGACACCTTAAGCATGTACGCTGATCAAACAACAGTATGATCATCAAAGCTAATGTTCATAGCCAATACATTAACATATGAATTAAATAAGACAAATATTCAACAGAACGGACTTTACCACCATATATCATGTGAATAAAGTAAAGTATGATGCCCCATTTCCAGGATGGATGAATCACAAATAAAATTAAGGGTTTCATTCCATGGGTTTAATCATTTACAGGACATATTTAATAAATAATCCAGGAAAAAGGAAATCATTAATCAACTAATAACAAAACCCTAGATTCATAATAGATTATCCTCTACACGTAATCAATTATCAAAACCATCACATTCTATTACCCATGTTCAAAAGGTTGCATGGATATCATCAGATCAAGCACAAAGAAACCCACACCAAAAATATGGAAAAGTTTTATACTTTGAACTGCCAAGGGGGTAATTCAGGACTGAAAATCGAAGCAACAAACTGAAGCAACAAACTCAACTGATAGCAACCCATCGAAGCAACAAACCCACCGAAGCCAACAAACCCACCGACAGAAATCGAAGCCAACAATCGAATAACAAGTTCGAGAAGGGGATCACCGACAACTATCGCTGAGCCTCGTCTTTGAAAAAGAAATCAAAGAGGGGTTCGAGAAGAGGCGCGAAGAGGATTGAAGATTAGAGGGAGAAGCTGAAAACCAGATCTAGGGTTTGTGAAGAGGCAGATTCCGAAAACAAAGAGAAAGAGAATAGATATGGGGTGTGTCAGCTTTTTCACTCAATTCCATCCAAATCAATAGGATTTGAGTTTCTATACCCCCCCCCCCGCGGTCTTTGCAAATTTATAGATTTTGAAATCTATAAAATTCTTATGAACTAAACTTAGGAATAGGATACATAAAGAATCCTTTATTTACAGTTTTGTCCCTGTCAAATCCAATTTCTATTCCTATTCTATAAAAAGAGTGAAACAAATACCCCCTACTTATACTGATTTGAATTGAATATATTTACTTGTCTCATTCTTGTTACTTCATTGTAATATATAAATTACAAGTTTTTCTGGGGAGCTACTTGCGATGCTATGTGCTTGTGGGCCCTCTATCCATTGTTATCTTTGGGGTGAGTCCAAGGGATTTTTGAGCAGCCATGCTATAAAATGGATGTGAACCCATGATGTATCATGTCAAGGCCTCAAATCAAGACAACTCTCCTTTGACAAGTAGACAAAATAACAGATAGCAGAGGATAAAGAAGCACTTTGGTTTTTGCTTCATATGCATGTATCTAATGGGACCCGTTGGCCCACTGATAGTGGAGTGATTGGATGTGGACCAAACATTCTTTCCATCTAGTCTTTGATTCCACAAGATTCATAGCATGTTTTGTGCAATGTCGAGTGCTTATTTGATGAATACAAACTATATCAAAACATTTCGTATGCCCCTGCAATGTCTTATGTCAATTCTTGATGTTCTGAATTAATTGAGGAGCATTCAAACATCTCTATCTCTATGTTCATCTTGATAGGGAGCAGACGGAAAGCTTTGATCTGAAAGAGGTGAATCGTGAATCGTCGATGACTTGGTGAAATGATACTAAAATCTATGATGAAGAGCAATTGTTGTTACTGCTCTCGGATGAATAGTATGGTTACTATATAGTAAGTTAAATAGTGAATTGGGGTTGTGGTTTTTTTTGTGTGCCCCCCGCCCGCCCGGCCGTGGGTTTTTTTTGTTGGTCAAGTCATGGATAGTAAGTTGAATAGTGAATTGGGGCTGTTTTGTGGGGGGTTTTGGGGCTTTTTGTTGGTCGGGCAGAATATGACTCATTGCAAGTCATGGATCAAGATGGGGAGGGCGATAGGATTTGTAAAAAGTAGAGATTTGATAACTAACTAGGCCTCATACATAGGGGCCTCACACCCCAAATAAGCAAATCATATGTCAAGAATACCTGACTCAATATTTTTTATATATCAATATCTATTACGCACGGTGGATTACATCTCTTATTATAGAAAAAGAAAGCATCTAAACGATTAATGAAACAAATCATAATCATAATCAAATCAAAGCATAACAAAACTAAAAGATGCAACCAAATAAAATTCTATCTAAAGTAGAAAGAGATTTTCTAAAATCCAAATCATAAAGAAATTCTAACTAAAAAGAAGATTACATAGAATAAAATAAAATAAAAATTCTAACAAATCCTAATAGCATCATATGGAGGTCTACAATCGTTTTGCATCACATCTCCTGTGTGACTTAGATTATATCGTTAACTGAATTGATGAATAGATGGATCTTGACAGATAATTATCTAGTGGACTTGGTCCAGTGTGTATGTGATGTTCTAAGGATAAGAAGTCCTGAAACTCTCTAAACCACAGAGAAATATAAAGATTAAGTTTACTAATCTAAGGACCCTCCTTGTTTTGAACAACAAATTTCATTGTTGTGAGTTGGGAGAAGCGGGTTGGGCTAACAATGGTCCTTTTAGTTTTTTCAAGTACTCAAATTCCTTTTATATCAGAAATCTAAATTGTTGGCCAAATGAAAGTTAATTTCGGGGCTCTGGGAAAATTTAGATGTGTACTCTAGATGTGTACTCTAATATAACTGATCAATACATTTATCATATAACATTTGAAGTTCCAGTCTCATTTCTAACCATCTAAATAAGAGAAACTTTCGGTTACTTAGCACAAAGATATTATCTACCCTATGCGTTAAAGAAAATATAAATATTAAAAAAAATATGATCGTTGAATGTGAATACGCAACAGATCCAAAACACAGTTTCATTTATATGAAATTGGGTTCTTTTTCTTCCTTTATCCGATCCTATTATTTTCTCAAATGCAAGTAGCTAGTTATTAAAAGTAATCACAATTTAATGATTCCCGTATGCATCAGTATCTTGGATCCCAGCCCCACGTGTAGGCCATTAATTAGCTGACGTCAGAAATATAACTATGTTATTTGGACCATAATTATACGCAATCACCCAACTAATCAAGCTTTATTAAGTTTTGATTAGCCAATTGAACCGAGCAGATTTGAACCCGACTCCGTTCAAACCAAATCATAAGCTAATCGAGTGGCGAACCCTGATTCTTAGAAAAGTGAAATTAGATCTGGGCCCACCGACAGCCCAGACTACAGGAACTCTGCCAGCGCTCTCGTCTCCCCCATGTGCGCCACAGTGGAGACTAGAGAGCGCGCGCTGAGCACGACGGTTTTACACAAGGCCCTTTGTTTATGTCCTTCCATGCAAATAAATCTTTCTTTTTGTCGTTTACACCCCCAGGATTCCATTTCAACACGAGGTTAACCACCACTGAGTTATTTCACTACTAGTCCCTCAAATCTTTCTTACTTTTCAGATTAGTCCACCATTGCTATCTACTCATCGTACTAACTTGTATTTGCCCACTAAATTAATGTCACTAAGAAACTTGTGCCGCGAGGTGTTAGAGCATCTTCAATAGCTTTTCTAAAAATTTCTTCAAAATGGGGCAACAAAGGTCATATTCTTCAAATTATTTTTGCTGTAACTCCAACAACTTTCCTATTTTGAAGAATCCTGCATTTATTACAATAATAAAAATATTCTACATCCCTATTTTGGGATGCTCTTATGCATTGGAACTGCTCCCATGGTTTTTTTGTAATTACGGATTTTATTTTGTGTTTATTTTCTTCTCCATCCCGTTTTGAAGAATGTGCCGCATTTATGACAAAGCTCTTTGCAAAAATTTACAGAATGCTACAGATTTTGGGAAGACTCCTATTTTTTCTCCTCCATCCCTATTTTGGGGAATGGGATGGGGAATCTGTTGCACAAAAAAAAAAACCCCAAAATTCTTTAAAAGTGAGAATACCAATCAATTAGGGAAGCTGTTGGAGATGCTCTTAGTTTTCCTCTCTTTCTTTAGTTCCTCCCTATCGCCCACTAAATTCTCGTCTCTCGACCGAAATCAGGTTTGGCTTTGTATCAGAAAGGGCTATAGCTGATGTTCCACCCCCAAAAAGGTTAAAGCTAAAGAAATATAAGTGGTCCAATTTGTAACAATTTCGTATGATCTCGGGGACCTGACAGCAATTTCAATATGACTCGAAATATGGAATATAGGGACCATAGGGAAATAATCCAACTCAAAAACTCCCCAAGACTCTAGTTTAAGCTCTCTCTCTCTCTCTCTCTCCTCTCTCTCTCTCTCGACAGAAGATACTGAAGCTGGAAGGGGGGCTTTGATTGCAACCTCGAACCTTCCCCTTGTCTTTTGCCCCTTTTGAGTTTTGAGACTCAAACCCAAGAGGGTTCATTGCACTCTGAGATCTGTTATTGGGTCTCCAAGTTTTGAGCGTGTGGAAGCTTCTTTCATATAGATTTCTCCTTTTGGGGAGAGATTTCTGCGTTTTAATTTGAAAGGCTTTGTTTTTGTTGTTGAAGCATTGAGGTTCCTAAGCTTGGCATTTTGTGCTAATAGTTGGTTGAAAGGGATCACTTTCGTTGCTGGGATCTTGGAGAGGAAACAGAAGAAAGTCTGGATTTTGGAATGTGGGTTCTTGTTACAAGACGGTGCTATCCTTGAGAGCTGTTTCTATTAGCGGATTTTGAAGGAGTTTTTCTTT
>BQKN01065142.1:678065-689895 GCA_022839385.1 Asparagus kiusianus
CCCCCCCCCCCCCGGAGTGGTTGGTGTATGTGAAATTTAGCCATAAATAAACCTTTCATCAACTCCTATTCTCTATCTCACATTTACTTGTACCCCGATGTTTTGAGCTTTCAACTTCATGCTACTATCTTATGCCGCAGGTTCAAATCTCTATTTCTGGATAGCCACCATTCCTATTGCTGTAAGTGCTTAAAGAATAGCTTATAGTTGTTCCAAATATAATTTTGTTATTTATAATTGCAGATAGACCCCCTGTAGTATCTTTATTTACCTCTGTTGTTTATTGTTGCAGATAGACCTCCCGAGTGATTTTTGACTCTTTTACCCTCAAAAAAGTGGAAATTGTTTTTTGACAAACAGACCCCCTCAGGGTAAAAGAGTAAGGACAATTCACTCTGGGCTTTATCTGCAACAACAAAAACTAGAGGGGTAGTAAGGTTAAAATAACAATAGTACAAGGCGGTCTATATGCAGTTAACCCTATTTTTATTCAGATTCCTACTTCTTTTTCCAGCTAGTTCTTCTCGTGGGTACAAAGCTTCAACATGTCATTGCAACTCTGGCACTGGAGAGTGTCGGCATAAGTGGCCTTCTTACCGGCGCAAAACTAAAGCCCCGTGATGATCTTTTTTGGTTTAAGAAACCGGAACTTTTGTTGTATTTGATCCATTTCATTCTTTTCCAGGCAAGTATTTCCTCAAGTTAGAAAGCATCAATATCTTAAATGATTCTTTCTTCATTCTAATGCTAGCTTAAGATGTTCTGCAGAATGCATTTGAGTTGGCTTCATTTTTCTGGTTCTGGGTATTTTTCCTCTTCCTCATCTTATTTCATTACTAGTTGAACTCCATATATAGGATTGATATAATTGAAAATTGAAGCTGCTGATTCCATTATGTTCTTACATGTTGGACTAACTACTTAGGAATTTTTTCTCACTACTAGCTTGGTTTTATCCGCATATTGTATTCTTTTCTATTGCAGTGGCAATTTGGGTATTATTCATGCTTCATGAGGAACCATCATCTAGTGTATATTCGCCTTATTTTGGGGTATGCAATTAAATCGACCTTAATTTCTTTCGTTGCGAATAATATCTGTGTTCCAATATTTTTGAAAGATCTCTGAATCTTTACGTGTCGTTTCAATCAAAACTTTGAAGTGCTCGTAAGCACTTCTGGTAGCATTGTTGTTATTTTTTCCCCTCAAATCTTGCTACTTTTCCTTTGTTTATATTACTGTTTGTAGGTTTACTAGACACCATTGTGATGCTTCTTTCTCTACCAAATTCAATTGTTTGTCTCAGTCCTTTTTCATCACCGTTTTAAAATTTAGCCGAATTCATTTGTTGCTAGAGGAAACTGATGGTAACATGATAGTGTACTGACTACTGATTGGGTTGTTATTTTATTTAGGTTTGCCGGGCAATTTCTATGCAGCTACAGTACGTTACCTCTTTATGCGCTTGTCACACAGGTACTAATTCATTATACTTTCATGAACTACTGGTCCATGTCACATGATCTTGTCGATAAAAATAGGTTCCAACTTGCAGCTTTATTGAGCGTTAAATTTCAAAAAAAAACCCTAACTTTTGGGGTGTTTCCCTTAAAACCCTCCTGTACTTGGGGTGTTGCGCAAAACCTCAAGAAACTTTCAAATTTTCTCACAGAGCCCCAACAGTGTTAATGAATCAACAAGCTGCACAACCAGAGTAATGACCACAAACTCCATCAACATCTCTTTTTTTTTTGGGTTTTGTTTGGGGAGGGCGGGGGGGGGGGGGGGTTGAAAGTTTAGGTGCGTTTTGTGAGACAACCCATTGTACTGGGGGTTCGATGGAATTAAAGAAAAAAGTTCAAGGGGGTTTCGCAGGTAGGATACCAAGGAACAGAGAGGAAACAAAATATTTACACAATGGTGTATCAGTCAATGATACTTGCAAAAGTACTTACATCTCTGTCGGTGCATTAACCCTAGTTTGTTTTGACAAAAAGTGGGCATAATTGTTGGGAATTTACCCGTCGGGGCTACGCAAAACCACTAAGACAGCAGAAACGCGGAATAGAAAAAGTACACCAAGATTTAACGAGGTTCGGCAACTGCCTGCGTCATCGGGAGTCACACAGTTAATTTCTTATTAACCTCAACAAGAAATTACAAAACAGAGCAGATCTCAAACTAAGATCTCTTAATAAATACAATTTATTACTGTAGCATAGTAACAAATTCCCTCCTTAAATACCCTCTCTTAATTTCTCTCTCTTAATTTCTCCCCCTTTAATCCCCCAAAATCTGAGCTTAGGGATCTGGAGAAAAAAGGCGCCGGAGAAAAGAAGAAGAGAGAGAGATTGGGGCCGCCGCTGGATCTGAGCACGAGAAAAAAAGCAGCGTGGGAGGAGCTCTGGGTTTCCCTTTTATAGGGAAACCCTAGGGCCAGCTAGCGACAGGCTGTCGCTGGCCCATCCCTCCGAACTTGCCTGCGTGGGTCGCACCCCCGCTCGCCTATAACTCGCGAGCTCGGCTGCTCAAGTTTCGCCTGACAGAAGCTCGCTTGCTTCTAGACTTCAAGCTCGCCTGCGATGGACTCGCCTGCAGACCTTCGAGCTCGCTTTCTGATCTCGCCTGCAAGGGGGTCGTCCACGCTCGCGCTTGCCTGCTGAACACTTGCTCGCCTGCAAGGAACCTCGAGCTCGCCTGCAGACCATTTCCGCCCTCAACTTCGCCTGCGTCGACCTTGACTCGCCTGACAGGTTTGGGCTTCACCCCCAATTCCAACAATCTCCTAATGGAGACCAAACCAACGTTAGCAGGCTATCTCAACACGCATCTCCTCCTGTGTGGCTCCGCCCTCATCACTTATGAATGAAGGCCAACTGAAATTGCGCACAATTCCAGTTTCTGAATGGTTACCGTCTTTGTTAACATATCTGCAGGATTCTTACTTCCTGGAATCTTCTCTAGTTTCAACACGTTATCTTCTAACAGGGATCTGATGAAGTGGTTACGAAGCGCAATATGCTTTGTTTTAGAATAAAATGCAGAATTCTTAGCCAAGTGAATCGCACTCTGACTATCGTTGTGCAAGACATTCCGCTCTTGTATGAATCTCAGCTCAGTTAACAAATCCTGAAGCCATATCATCTCTTTACTGGCTTCAGTCACTGCAACATACTCAGCTTCTGTAGTGGACAGAGTGGTAATCTTCTGTATCCGTGACATCCAACTAACAGTTGTAGTTCCGACAGTGAATTACATAGCCGATGGTACTTCGGTGATCAACTTCACCGTCGAAGTATGCATCTACGTACCCTTGCATTTCTACCTCTCCCTTACCAAAGTGCAAACACTTCTGTGTGGTGCCTCGTAGATACCTCAGAATCCACTTGACCGCTTCCCAATGAGCTTTTCCTGGATTCGACATAAACTGGCTAACCACTCCCACTACATGGCCAATGTCTGATCTCGTACAGACCATTACGTACATCAAACTTTCAATAGTTGAGGTGTAAGGGACCTGAGCAATACTCTCTTTCTCTTCTTCTGACTGAGGAGATTGATCCTTTGATAGGCAAAAATGGCTAGCCAAGGGTGTGTTCACTGGCTTGGCGTCGCCCATGTTGAATCTCTGCAAAACACGGTTGATGTACTCCGTTTAAGATAACTGCAAGAGACCTCTCTTCTTATCTCTCGTGATTTACATTTCAATGATCTTTTTCGCTGGACCCAAGTCTTTCATGTCAAACTCCTTTGACAGCTGCTGCTTTAAACTCCTGATATCCTCTATATCTGTACCTGCAACCAACATATCATCAACATGTAATAGTAGGATGATATAACTGGACTGATATCTTTTGAAGTAGCAACAGTGGTCGGCGTTGCACTTCTGGAAACCTTCCTTGTGCATGAAGCTGTCAAACTTTCTGTACCATTGTCTTAGGGCTTGTTTCAGGCCATACAAGCTCTTCTTGAGTCTGCACACAAGGTTCTTTTTTTCTTCTGAGAAACCTTCTGGCTGGTGCACGTATATCTCCTCTTCTAGATCTCCGTGAAGAAACGTCATCTTCACGTCCAACTACTCGAGATGAAGATCTTCAATAGCTACAATACTCATCACTGTCCTGATAGTATTTAGCTTCACCACGGGAGTAAAAATATCGGTGTAGTCAATTCCTTTCTTCTGCTGGAATCCTTTGACAACTAATCGGGTCTTATATCTTCTGGAGCCATCATGCTCCTCTTTCACCCAGTACACCTATTTGTTATGGAGTGCCTTCTTACCCGCGGGCAACTCAGCTAGTTCCCACGTCTGGTTTAATATAAGAGACTTCATCTCATCTTTTATGGCAAGCTCTCACTTGCTCGCATCTCCATCCTGACAAGCTTCATCATAGCTTTCAGGCTCCCCTCCATCTGTCAACAACAGATAGTTTATATATCTCCTATTGGGCACAGGAGGCCGTGAAGATCTCCTCAAAATCGGAGCTGGTACGTCGGGCTCCTGCACACCGTTCTGTCCAACAGGCTCTTCTGGCTGAGGACCTTCTGCATTGGGTTTTTCCGAGAGGTTACTCGGGACATCATCCGCATCTACAAATATTGACTCGCTCTCTGAGTCGTTTGTCTTGTGCATGTCCTTGTACATCACCTTCTCGTTGAATATCACATCTCTACTCTTGATCACTTTCTTGTTTTCGTTATCCCAAATGCGGTAGCCGAACTCATCTTCACCATAGCCGATGAAAGTGTATTTCTTTGACTTGGGATCAAGCTTATTCCTGCATTGATCACTAATATGCACGTAAGCTATATAACCGAAAACTTTGAGATATGAGAGTTTTACCTCCTTTCCGCACCATACCTCCTCTGGTATTCTGTGCTCCAATGGAACCGATGGACCTCGGTTGATCAAGTAAGCTGCTGTGTTGATCGCTTCTGTCCAAAACTGCTTCGGTAGACCTGATTGTACCCGAATGCTTCTGGCTCTCTCTGTCAACGTTCGGTTCATCCGCTCAGCTACACCATTTTGTTGAGGCGTGCCGGGTACGGTTCTCTCCATTATGATCCTGTGCTCATAGCAGAACTTCTCGGATTCAGTGTCTTCATACTCACCGCCATTGTCAGTCCTGAGCTTCTTTATTCTCAGACCGGTCTCATTCTCGATCATGGCTTTCCATCTCCTGAAAGCCTCAAATACTTCTGACTTATGCTTCAGAAAGTAGACCCACACTTTCCGAGAGTGATCATCAATGAAAGTCACAAAGTAGTGTTTTCCACCAATGGACGCGGTGGTGGTTGGTCCCTAAACATCTGAGTGAACGAGCTCTAGCTTTTCTTTCCTGGGGGTTTTGCCACTTGTCTGAAAGCTGACTCTTTTCTGCTTTCCAAGTATGTTGTAGGCTGTCTAAAAATCACAATAGATAGCTGATCCCCATCAAGCTCCAACAACGCAGATAACTTTCATACCAACAAATGAAAGCTGCTAATGGAGGACTTTTTACATAAATCGAGAAGAGTTACAATTTGACGACACTTCCGACAACTAGTGAAAACTCTGTTCAGTAGCCTTCACAAGCAACGGTGAGAGTTACAATCTGACGACTTTCACGCTCCATAACAGGTAAAGCAAAGATCAACGAGCAATAGTCTTCGCAACGCTGTCATAGAAGAGGTTACAAGTCAACAATCTCTTTCAAACGCAGAGTCCACCTCTGCGCTTCTCAAACCCAAAACGCACGCGGCCTGTGCGTTCTTCAGCAGACATTCAACTCTGCGTCTCAGATCCAAGACGCAGAGTTAAGATCCAGCACACAAACGGCCTGTGCGTTCTTCAGCAGATACCCAACTTTGCGCCCCAAGTCTGAGGCACAGAGTTAAGACACAGAACGCAAGCGGCCTGTGTGTTTCAATCATCCGTAGATAACCAACTCTGCGTCCTAAGTCTGAGACGCAGAGTTAAGGCCCAGAACGCTAATTTAGGCGTTTGACTTGTTCAAACTCAAGCTGAACGGTCTCAAAACCGTTTATGCCACGTTTTGAGGGATTTTCGCCCACTTAGGAGCGGATCTAGGAGTCGGTTACACCCCTTATCCCCCTATAAATAACCGCATTACTCAACTGAGTAAGGGGTTGAAGATTTTGAAGATCTAAACCGCACGGAGTTCAGATTAAGGGGAGAGTTCGGCTAGATTTCGAAGATCAAATCATCTACGAAATCAGTAGAGTTCTCGGCAGTTAAGAGATCGGATTCTTCAACAACAAATAAATCTATTTGGCTATTAATCGATTATTCGGTTTCAACAACTCTTTTAAGAGTTTTTAACTCGTTCTGAGTTTCGAAACTCTTTGAGAGTTCTTAATCAAACTTACCACGTAAGTTAACTGTTCCCGTGAGATAAAGACGGTCGGATCGTCAACGGAGAGCGAATTCGGCGCGAACATTCGAAGGAGGCACTCCATCGCTACCAAGAAGAGCCCAGTATTAAACAAAGGGGAGAATCAAATTCATTCTCCTCTCTTTTGTATTCGAATTGTAATTGAGATCGAAGGAATAGAAGTCAATTTTCTTTCATTTCTTTTATTACAAATTTTCCACAAACATATGCATTCTTCACACATGTCCATCTCCACTGACTGCAGTCCTGGGAGTTTTTCCTTTGTGTGCATGATTTTCATCCCCTTCTCACTCATATGACCGAGTCTCTAGTGCCACAGCTTTGAAGTCTCATTGCCTGCTGCAACTGAGATTAAACAACGTGCACCTGCTGTCATGTACAGGGTACCAGTCTTCTTGTCTCGAGCAATCATCATTGCATCTTTTGAGATCTTCCAATCATCTTTATGGAAGGTCGTGGTGTATCCTTCGCCAGCCAACTAGCCTACAGATATTAAGTTCTTTCTCAGGTCGAAAATATGTCTGACATCCTTCAGCTCCCATACTGACCCGTTCAACTTAATTTTTACCACACCTTTACCTACACTAGCACACGGTTGATCATCACCAAGATATACGTATCCAAGATTTTCGGAAATATACTTCTCGAAGAATTCTTTCTGAGAAGTAGCATGGAACGACGCTCCTAAATCTAACACCCAAGATTCCTCCTTGCTCTCCAAAGAGCATATCAATGCGTCGTCTCCTCCTGAGGTGGAAGTGATATTCACCTCTGCTTTCGCCTCCTTCTCCTTCTGTGCACTCTTGCACTGATTCTTGTAATGCCCGGTTTTTCCACAATTCCAACACTCGATAGCCTTCGAGTTGTTGCTTGGATTCCTTGACTTGAACCTCCTGTCCTTTGATCTACCTCTGTAGTTTGATTTGCCTCGTCCGTTCCCTCTGGTTGAATTTCTACATCTTGACTCTGTATGTAATACTGAAGAGGTTGTAGCTTCACCCGACTCTCTCCGTCGGATCTCCTCACTGAGAACCAGATCACGAACGTCGTCGAACTTCAACTTGGTGCTTCCTGACGAGCTACTCACTGTCGTGACTATAGCGTTCCAGCTTTCTGGTAGGAAAAATAAAAGTATCAACGCCCGAACTTTCTCATCAAACTCAATTTTAACTGAACTCAATTAGGTTGTGACCGTGTTGAGTTCATTGAGGTGTTGTGCTACTGACGCGCCTTCCGTCATTCTCAGATTGAATAACCGCCGTATTAAATGAACTTTGTTCGCGGCTGATGGCTTCTCATACATATTTAAGAGAGCTGCCATAAGACCCGCTGTGGTTTTCTCCTTCGTTATGTTGAACGTAACATTACCAGTCAACGTCAATCTGCTAACTCCGAAGGCTTGTCTGTCTAGAAGGTTCCACTCATCTACCTTCATAGAATCCGACTTCTTCCCCGATAGTGGTTGATACAGATTTTTCTGATACAAATAATCTTCTATCTGTATTTTTTTCAGAATCCGAAATCTGTTCCATCAAACTTCTCAAGTCTTATTTTTCCTTCATTTGCGGTCATGACTCCCACTTAAATCTGACTTTCTCTAAATTATTCCAGAGCTCTGATACCAGTTGTTGGAAATTTACCCGTCGAGGCTATGCAAAACCCCTAAGACAGCAGAAACGCGAAATAGAAAAAGTACACCAAGATTTAACGAGGTTCGGCAACTGCCTACGTCCTCGGGAGCCACACAGTTAATTTCTTATTAACCTCAACAAAAAATTACAAAACAGAGCAGATCTCAAACTGAGATCTCTCAATAAATACAATTTATTACTGTAGCTACAGTAACAAATTCCCTCCTTAAATACCCCCTCTTAATTTCTCTCTTAATTTCTCCCCCTTTAATCCCCAAAATCTGAGCTTAGGAATCTGGAGAAAAAAGGCGCTGGAGAAATGGAGAAGAGAGAGAGAGATCGGGGCAGCTGTTGGATCTGAGCAAGAGAAAAAAAGCAGCGTGGGAGGAGCTCTGGGTTTCCCTTTTATAGGGAAACCCTAGGGCCAGCTAGCGACAGGCTGTCGCTGGCCCATCCCTCCGAACTCGCCTGCGTGGGTCCTACCCCCGCTCGCCTACAACTCGCGAGCTCGCCTGCTCAAGTTTCGCCTGACAGAAGCTCGCCTGCTTCTGGACTTTAAGCTCACCTGCGATGGACTCGCTTGTAGACCTTCGAGCTCGCTTTCTGATCTCGCCTACATGGGGGTCGTCCACGCTCGCGCTCGCCTGCTGAACACTTGCTCTCCTGCAAGGAACCTCGAGCTCGCTTGCAGACCATTTCCGCCCCCAACTTCGCCTGCGTCGACCTTGACTCGTCTGACAGGTTTGGGCTTAATCCCCAATTCCAACAATAATGATATTACCTAAGTTGTAAGAAATTCATGTGCGAGTCATCATAAAGATTTAGAAAGAGTATTGAGTTCAAATAGAAGTTTGTTCCGCACCTAAAAAGTTAAACTTTAGGGTTAATTTTGTTGTCGACCTATGTTTAAAGGCTTATTCATGCTGTACCGCTGGTAATATCCGTAGTAAGTTTTAACTTCATTTACGAATTTCCAAATGCTCGTTGTCCTGAATTATTTCAGTAGTCAAGTCATTTGAATGGAATCTTTTTGCATAGGGTTAATTATGGATACCCCGCTATACTATGGCTCAGTTGCGGTTAGACCCCTGTAGTCTATTATTGCAGATAGACCCGTTAGTGAATTTTTTATTACTTTTTTACCATCAGGTCTCTTTGTTAAGAGACTCGCTCTGTGGGTAAAAGAGTCAAAAGAAAATCACTAGGGGTCTGTTTGTAGCAATAGAACTATGGCGGGCCTATCTGCAGTTAACCCTTTTGCATATACCAAGACTTTTAGCTTACTAGTCCTTGAGCACGTGCAGTGCACGTGGTTTTATTTTTTATTTTTATGTTCTTATTATAAAATATAAGCCAGATTCATTTTGAGGTAAAATCTATAAACATGAATTATTACGTTTACCATAAATTTTATTTAAATATTTTTTTTAAAATTTATGAAATAGATGATTAATTTTGAAAATCTCTTAGGTGCAAGAATAAACAACTAACAAGTTTGTAGTGGAAGATAGGAGAACGTAGTACATTATTAAGAATTATTAATCTTTACTTAGTTTGTTTATAAAAATAGGATCTCATTATTAGCTAATTACAATGCGTAATATATATTTTTTATTGGACGTTCAAGGCAGGTAGAGGACCCATGTGAGTCCTCATCGCAATGAATGTTATACAATTTAAGTACAAAAGAAAAAGGAGGATTGATCAATGATGTAGTTGGTGAGGGAAAACTCCAGCAGCTTAATTTTGTATGTGGATATATAATAGATGGAGATGGAGAATGATAGTTTTGAAAATAGTGGGTGCGTGTGGTAATTAATATGCTTTTTGTTTGTGTGGTTTTCTTCGTTCATTTTCAAGATATCTGTGGTCCTGTGGATATATATAGTTATATCATTGTTGTTCTGTTTTGATTTTGTGAAAGAGTTTGGGTGTTAACAAATTAAATTATCTAATCCGGTTAAAGTAGGATTATATAAGTTAAGCCCATACATGAAATTTATTTTAACTAACACCCATGTGTAAATATTACAATTGGCATTGAGATCTAAGATATGTGTGAGATTCTCTTTGATTTTTATACAAACAATATCTATTTAAATAATAATAGTATAATTAAACTTTGTGATTTGAAATAAAGATCAAACATACAATATAAGTAATTGTTTTAAAATAATTTAATCTAATCTAATAAGAAGAAAATAGATGAAAGTTTAGTGAAAATTTTTTATATGAAAAAAAAATCAAATATACAATATAATTAATTGCTTTAAAATAATCTAATCTAATCTAATAAGAAGAAAATAACAAAGGCATATACATGTAGAATGAGATAAAAGTGCAACGGAATTTGTTGTAGTTTCTTAGCTTATAAACATTGGTATGTGATGTTGCATGTGAGAGGATAATAATTGTAAATAGAGTTCTATTTAAATAATAAAAGTATAATTAAACTTTAAAACTAATTATGCAATATTGTGAATTACTTGAATTTTAGTTGGCGAGAGATTGCCACGTTGTGTCCTCATATCGCAGCTGTTTGTTTTAATTTTTATTTTTTATAATTTTTAAAATGATTTTATCTCTTTAATTTGTTTGGTGGATTTTGCAAATACCCGGTCCACATTATGTACATTTGTAGGTCTGCGTTGTTTCGGTGTTCTACCTCTGGGGCGAACATTATTTGTCTCACTAATTTGTTTGGTTTTTTGCATATACACCATTCATCTTGTATACATTTGTAAATTTGGTATTTAATAATTTCATTTAGATTTACATTTCAATTTAAACTATGTCCTTATCTTCATACTATGTGTATCCAATAAGAATTTATCAATTTATCAACTTACTCTTACTTAATAGATTAATATTTAAAATTTAAGGGTGTTTTTGTCTAACAAAAGATTTTCCCAAACACGTACTTTTAAAGGGAGTATGATTTACATCTACCATGGAAAACCGCAGATGGGATCAAACTACAAAGCTGCACTTATCCCACATAGGATCAGAGAAACAATGCATGGATGGGGCAAAGCAGCAAGAAGAAGAAGAAGAAAACACCGCCGTTCAGTTGACGATTCAACGACAATACGTACAGAAACAAGCACGGTTTGCTCTCTAGAAGAAGGCGATCAAGAATTATTCGATAATCCTAATGAAAATCCTTACGTACTCATTGAGTTACAGACTACAGCTAACACTACTGCAACTACTACTGCTGCTACGACCCCGTTAATTAGTGAGCACACTGCAGCCAGCGTTCACTTACCTCTTCTTCAATCATCGGTTTCTGTTCCCTCGTCTCCGTCTCTTTCAGCTCGAGGAAATGGGATTTCGAGATCATATTCAATGCCTGCTTGGGGAGGTTGAATTTTTTTCTGCATTGGTTGGATCTAACCAATTGGTTGAATACACAGTTTTTTTTTTTCTTTTTTTCTTTTTTTGTGTATATGAAGGCATATGCTACTAAAATGGCAGCAAAAATGTTAATATTTGTGCTATTGTGTGTGAACAATGAACATACTCTTGAGGATTAAATAAAATGATTGACAGGCTATAGTCTCTGGTTATCATATTCAGAATACCAATCTCTAATGCCTAAATATGCAAGTACGAGGTTAAAAGCCTGTAAATGCCTTTATATAATGTCTGGGTTACCTAGATATTAGTCCCTCGTATCGTCAATAATTCTATGTTAATCCCTCAAATCTGTGATATTACCAAGGAGTCCCTCAAATCCCAAGTGGTTTTGTGATTTTTCCGTCAATGACCAAAATACCCTTCAAGTTATGCCCCCCCCCCCCC
>BQKN01065142.1:689995-730417 GCA_022839385.1 Asparagus kiusianus
GGGGGGGGGGGGGGGGGGGGGGGGGGGGGGCGAAGAAAAGAAACCTGAGTACTTTGATCATTGAGGGACCAATTTTCTAGACGCCTTAGGATATGAGGGATATTTAAGCAATTTAATAAAATGAGGGACTAGTATGGAATTATGAATGGTTTTCAAACAGCAGTATGCAATAACTGAAATTTGTGCAAAATGCATATAGGCGCCTATATTTTCCTTGTTTAGAAACGCTTCAATTTTATACAATCCATTTATGGTTTCTGAGCTTATTAAGGAACATCATTGATGTAAATAGCCTGTGATGAATGAAGAAGAGGCACATCAAGCTTGTATATATTCTCCTAGCTATTGCACTATGTGGATGTGAGGAGGAGAAAAAACCGACAAGAAGACGAAGCTTGACCTTCCTCTCTCCTGTTCTTCATTCGCAAGCTCTTCACCATGGCCAAGAGCTTTGAGGATTTGATGAAGGAGAGAGCGAGAAAGCAGGCAAGGAAGGAGATGAAGATGAAGTTGAAGGAGAATGCGAAGGATTTGGGCAGTCTTCTGATGAAAGGGATGAAGAAGGGTGCAAAGGTTTTGACGAAGCAATGCAAGAAAGGATGGAAGAAGGCTAAGAAGCTTCGTATAGTTTCGAAGGAATAAGTTTCGATTGCATGTGTTCGTTTAAGCATTCTGTGCAACCTCAAGGTCTTCCTTTTCTTCATGTCTCTGAGAGAACTACTAAGTGGATCATGTTTACTGTAAGACTGCGTCTAGGGGACAAAAACTCTTGGATCGGTATATTCATTTGAAAACTCAGATCACCAATTATCGAATAAATATGCATCTTTTCATAGTTTCTTCTTCCTCTCTCTGACTTGTATTAATGTGATAGTTTGTCTGTTTTAATTGATATGCATTGGAAACAGATTGGAAATGTGGATAAATTATAATAGTGAAAATTATAATTTGTAGTTCCTTACAGTTTCTATAGCTTTTATGGTAATAGGAGTACCATTTTCATTGCCTGGTGCTTGTAATCAAGACCTGAACACAGTTTTGTTACTAGTTGGTGCTATATCTGGGATGCTGAAACTCTCATTTGTCGACAAACTTGGGTATAGACTTGTATTGTCTAATAATATGGAGAAGTTTTTTTTTTTATGATAATCGCAAGTACGATCCTCGAATCCTTACTTTTGGGTGAATCAGGAGACCAAATGACATAGAAATGCTTCAGCAAAACTAAATAGAGAAAGCCATAAGGCCCATAACCATGGCTCAAAAGTTCAGTACTAGCTTAATAACCAAAGAATCTTCATTTATGAGTAACATCTTCAAAGGTTAATAGAAGTCCAAAGGTACTATGCACACATTTTCCTTGATACATAGAACTTGACCAATACAAGGGGGATTAGAAAAGCTCGAAATGTTTGATGCGAAGAAATTTCTCTGGTCAAGGCGAAAGTCCGAACGCAAGAAATGAGCATGGAATCCTTAAACAGCAAAGATCCTCGATTGCAGCTCTGAATCCTTTTAAGGCAAGGATTCAGCTGCCGACCCAGTTTGGCTTTCTCCAAAAGAATCGCAACAGCTGAAACTCGAAATGCACAAACCTAATACATTCATCAGCAACCTAAGCTAGCATTCAATGAAACGACATAAAAACGGCAGGGAAACCCTCATCATCTTTGATTGCTCCCATTGTGCCAGTTTGAAGCATCATCAACAGCTAATATGCATTTCATACAACAAAAAGATGGAGAACTTTCAATCCATTTGTGTTCAGCTACACAAACAACATAAATGAATTAACCCTGACCTAACCCTCCCAAAATCACGAGTAATCATACAACGATATGCTCTTATCATCGGACACACTCGCCAGTCTCCCGGCCCGAACTCCGGTCCCACCAGGCGGCCGGAAAGCAACCCCCCAAACCTGATCAGTATGATTCGTCATCGTCTGCATTGAAGCTCTCATGCCAACATCCCACAGCCTCACTGTCCGATCACTGGACCCAGTCGCCACTGCAGCACCATCAGGGCTCGCGTCAATGCTCAGCACCCAGCTCACATGCCCAGACATTGCGCCCACCAAGCTCTTCCCTTCGGCATCGTACACGTGCACATGCGTGTCATCGCAAGCTGTGAAGAGGATGCGTGGGTCCACTGGGGAATAGACCATGGATCGGACTGGCATGTAGTGGCCTTCAAGGTGGTGGAGGAACTTGGAGCGGGGGACGTCAAAGACTGCGATTGTGCCGTCCATTGAGCCGCAGGCGAGGCGTTTGCCATCAGGACTCCAGGCAACGGAGAGGACAAACTTGCCGCTGGCGGAGCGGTCAGAGGGTTTGGTTGGTTCAGGACGAGGGACAGCGAGGGTGGAGACTAGTTGCCATGATGAGGTGTCCCAGAGTTTGACTGAGGCGCTGCCGCCACCAGCTACAGCTAAAAGGGTGCCCTGAAGAAAAAGAATGAATTTGTGTACTTGGGTTGGTACTAGTAAAGAGCTTACTCTGCATAAAAATGATAATATAGATATTTTGCAGGCAAAAGTTTATCTGCTAACGGTAATTAGCGACAAAGCACAAAATATGACATGCTTAAACCAAAGATGGTAAATAGGAATCAATAAGTTTAATAATGAAAACTAATTAGAGCAAAAGCTGATAGCAAATTTAGAGGAGAGAAGTCAAGGGTCTGGGTTAGTGAAGACAACCCTTCTAATGGATATTTAAATGTGAAATACATTACTTAAGAGAGAAAAGATAAAATAAAGCAACTATTTTGTGTTTTCCTTTTAAATCAGTGTGCTTGCAACCTGTCTTTATGCCAGGAAAACTAGTGAATGTTACATAATTTTTGAGCTGGAGAATATAACATGAGAACATAGTGACATGTGCACAGAAAACTCGTCATGATGGATATTAGACTAGGACTAATGCCTCTGAGGCTCCTTGCAAGAATAAACAAAGTTAAACTTGAATTATCTACAATAGGATCAGTTGCAGAAGTCAAAAACAACAAGTTCATCTGATTTCTTAAATTTTAGAGATGCCAAATTCTCTATGTCAGAATGCAAGAGATACACGCGCAGTTGCCCTAAGCAAAGTTTCCTTTTATCTCTACCTGAATAGCTCTAAAGGAAAGGAGATCTTACATGCCAACAGTGGTTGCCAAAATCTGAAGGGGGAAAGAAATTGGCGAAGCTAGCATTCAACTTCTTGTGCCTAGGGAACAGCTAGTTGCAATTTCTTGCCTTGCAGGGAAACTGATAGCATTGGGTGCTTATTTAAAGAGCTACATTATCTTGATTATCACTTGACAATTCTCTCGTCTTTATCCTTTGCGGTGTTGTGGTGGTGGTGGTGGGGTGGGGTTGTGGGGTATTAAAAAGCCATCTTGCAATTGGATAGCCTTCTAGTGAGGAAACTATGATTGCACATACAAAATGATAAACCCTTTCCACTCTAAACCATGCAGAGCTGAAAAACTAAATCTCCAAAATTGAATAGAAGTTGCAGTGCTATCGATAAGAAGTGGACATCTTAGGGCTGAATAAAATTAAAGTAAGGAATTACTTCTAAACGGTCTTCAGGTGCCTTGCATATGGGTTCATGTTTGTAAATACAAGTATCATGAGTCCCACTTTTCATCTTAGGGTGTGTTTGGAAAACACCCAAAAACTGGGCTAGAGTGATCTTGGCCCAGTTTAAACTAAACTGGTTTTATTTTGGTCCAGGGTAGGTGGACCAAAACAAAATTATTTAAGGGCTAATTTCTGCCTTAGAAAATTTGAGCAAGTGCTGGTCCAGTTTTATCCAAACACAATATTTCTCAAAATGGGACCAGGACCAACTTGACCCCATTTTAAGAAGTTGCCAAGTATGTAGTATTCATCTTTGCATCAAATTTCATTAAGACCATGATGGAAATGCTTCTGAGCACTGTTGTAAATAGCGGTAAATAGCCCCGCAATAGCGGCGCTAATAGCGTTAGCGGTCCCTTCCCGCGACGCTATCGTCCGCTACGCTATCGCACAATAGTGGTGACATATTACGGAATATATATGTTCGCAAAAGCGGCCAATAGTGTGTCATAACGGTAAATAGTGAGTGATTGTATTCGAAATTTGCTTTTTGACCGCTATTTAAAAACGGTTTGAGGCTTATTTTTTTAAAATTAAACTCAACCCTTGACTATTGCATTCCACCGTCTCCTGTGATTTTCAACATACTCCCGTCACCTCTCATAGCCTCTGACACCTATCTTGATACTTCCTCTCACCTCCTTCACCGTGAGCTCCTCTTAGGGTAGTCCTGTCACCGCTAAGCTCTTCTTCTCGAAGACAACGACTTTTTGACTCCTCCAGTCATCTTCGGTATTACGTGATGGTTACATGTCTATTTCATGTTTAGGATCTCTTTAAATCATCCAATATATATTTTTAGATTTCTTAGATTTTTCTTTAAATTTTTTAGTATTTATGCATATCTAAATTAAACCGCTATTTGACTTTGCGTTTTTTACCGCTATTTTGCCGCAATAGCCCGAAATAGCCTTAGCGATGTCTCACCGCTACGCGACGCTATCCGCTATCGATAACCTTGCTTCTGAGTACATGGGTTATCTGGTGCATGCAACCTTTGTGAGAAAAGCACCCTGCTTTTTGAAAATAGCACAGCTTGGAGGAGTTCTAACATCACGTCGAAATCTGACTTAAAACTTCTATTTCCATGAGCTTCATGTTTAAAACATTGATGAGACAGTCTTTGGAAATGCTCCGCCCTCACAAGTTTACTGTGCTAACAACAAACAAGCTGACAATGCTTATAAGCTTATATCCATTAAACCCTTCTTATGATCATTTTACATCATACTAGACTACTAAAATTATTATGTGATACACATCAAGGCCCACTCTTCCAGTTCCACATTGATATGATGCTATTTTGGGCATAATTTCCTATTGTGCCAGCTAGGGAAAAATTGCAAGCAAGACACTTAGTAACTTGGGCTGCTAGGAAGCCCAAATATATTCGAGCCGCCGATCACTCAGCTCAATCCCGTTCTGGAATCTCTGGTTGACGGGTATTTAAAGGGAAGGAAAAAAAACTAAGTTTTCTCTCTGATGGAAAATCTGCGCCGATCTTTTCTCTCCATTTCATTTATTCCATAGTTCGTACTCTTTTCGGTAGGGTTTCCTTCAATTGGCAGGTTTTGGTACTCCTTCGTTTTTCTTCAGTTCTAATCTATTCCCGATAAAGGTAAGATCCATGGATGATAGTGTCCCTTCATGACTACATTCTTAGAATTTCTTGTCTAGCTACTCATAGATCTACATAATCTTTGTACGATGTAATTGATGGATGCATGGGATCTATGGACCTGTTCTTGTATTAAACAGGTGAAATGGATCTAAGTTGTTGATGGAGTTCACACTATCTACTTCCATTTTCTCAGTCACGTCCGATTATGTAAAGAAAATTCGTAATCTTTGTAACTGAAGCTTGAGCCCGGTAATCTTTTACTTTATTTTTTATTTTTTTATCTTTTACTTTTGGTTGTAAAGACGAGGGGAAAACATTTCCCTTGGTCTTCTGTACCCGTGTCCATTGTTTTAAATATCCCCGACATGGCCCGATATATCATCTGACATGTCCTTTTACAAGGTTTGCCGCAACCGATATGATCTCTAAATATCCTTCACCGTTATTTG
The DNA here is from genome assembly GCA_022839385.1 of Asparagus kiusianus. NCBI lineage: Eukaryota > Viridiplantae > Streptophyta > Magnoliopsida > Asparagales > Asparagaceae > Asparagus > Asparagus kiusianus. The sequence goes on from BQKN01065142.1 coordinate 695,697, forward strand.
GCTATTTTGGGCGATATACCCCCGATATGGCCAATATATCGACCGATATGTGGACCGATATATCTTTTTATATGGTTTGTCACAAAACAACATACTGTGATTAGCAATTTTTGGGCGAGATATTATGATTTTTTTCCTATTATATCAAATGACATTTATCCCTAATAAACCAGATTAAATGTTGCACCGTTGACTTGTACTTTTGTTTGTTTTACAAGGTTGAATAGTGATCCTAAACATATTATTTACATTTGATATGCTTAGATTTCATTAAGTATGTTCAAATTACATTTTAGTGCATTATACTATATATGCAAATATCCGTTATGGCATTCCGATATTAACCACATATCTCCGATATTTCTCCGATATCCGCAATCCGATATAAATTTTGGTCATCTGATATTTTCCCGATATCCGATATTTAAAACCTTGCCCGTGTCTGATATCAGTGAGCATCACTATGAGTAAAAGGTTTCACCCTCTTAATACATAGTAATCTTAGAAGATCTTCATATTCCCTTATGAGACCTAACTTTCTCTCATTATCTGGTTCAACAAAAGCAGTTCTCACAAATGTTTCATGAATAACAAAGAACCAATAGCTTCAATAATTCGATATTTCTATTTGAGGCAGAATCTTTTTTGAATATTATGGCCTTCAGCCAATAATCTTTACTCCTCAATCAATCTCTCCATTTGCTACGAAGCAAAGTTCCCGCCTTTTTCTACTTCTCCAATTTAGGAGATAAAACTTAAACATCATTCCTTGTCTCTTGAAAGTTTATAATGCTTAACTCAAAATTGCAACTTCTAAACTATCAGAAAACCCTAGAAAAATCAAAATAAACCAAAGAATCCAAGAACCCTCACCTTGGGATCAAACTGCATGTTCCAAACCTCCGACGGCGGCGCCTCGAGCGTCGCAATCGTAGAATTGGACTCCACATCGAAAACCCTAATGAAACTATCAAGCGACGCCGAGGCGGCCAAGGCTCCAGCGGGATGAGCGGCGACGGACACGACGCCGAGAGAGTGACCGCCCGAGGGCGGCGCCACCGGAGACAGATCGTCCGGCCGCCACAATCGTACGGTCTCGTCGAGAGATCCTGTCAAGAGAAGAGAAGGGCGATCGTTGGTGGCGGGAATCCATGACACTGCCCATATCGATTCGTCGTGGGCGTTCTCGATCGATTTCAGGCCTGCTAGCTTCATTGATTTTTAGAATAGGGTTTGGATTTTGGAGAAGGAGAAAGAGAGCAGAGGTGTAGAAAGCTAGGGTTTTTACTTTAAAAATTGCTGTTTTGTATATAAGCCCCTTCATGCATTTAAATTTACACGGATCATTTTCACTTTAATAAATAATAAAGGGTTATTTAGATATTTGTCTCTCAAATGAATCTTCCACAATTACATATTAGTCCCTCGTATCTTATTACTCATTAGTTCCTAAAATCTACAGGACTATTGCAATAGTGTAGTTTGGCAATTATAATAATATAGGTAGATATAGTATTATAATTTCATGATTATGTAAACAAAATGAACAGGTATCAATATTTTCCTCATCGGATTCGAAAAATCATATGAACAAATATAAATGCATCACTATTTCCAACTAAAAAGGTGGGATTGAGAGGAAAAGAGAAAAGATTAATGTATAATAAAAAATTAGCTACCAATCACTGATTATATCAAGATATATATAGCCAAAAACTCTAATAAGATATTGAGTGCCCAATTTGATATGAAATTGTTTGATGGTACTAAGAAAAAGAAGAGAAAGTAATTCATAAAACTATTGTGATAGAATACTCACATTTATAAGCTCAATTAAGTCACACTATTCAAATGAGATTTTCATGTGAAGCTAACAATATTAGTACTCCCATTTTAACATAAAAGGACGCATAAACAAGGATAAGTGAGGACAAGAAATTCTAAGCAGCGATGAGATAAAAGTATACGGAGTTTATATAATAATTATTTTACATTTTGTTCTTTTCATCAAAGTTGAACAATAAAAATTTTGTTTCTAGCATTATTTTAGTAAATTTTCACATGCTTAATTACTAAATATAGTAAGATATTGGAGATAACCAACATTAATCATATAATAAGTATATTTGTAATCTATTGGGCTACGCTAGGGGTGTTTGTTTGCATGCAAGTGAAAGATCAAAGTGAGAAAGTTACTTTCATTTAACAATTAAGGTATTTGTTTTCATGTAAGTGGTTATGAAAATGAGATGTAAGAAAGTTGTCACATATGATTTAATACAGTTTTGACTTCCCCTAAAAAAGTGATGAAGTCACATGAAAGTGACAAAAAATGTAACTAATTTAATTAAATAATTTTAATTATACTCTCTAATTAATCTTATTTTGCCACGTAACTTCACATTGCACTTTCGATAATAATGTAATTTTTCAAACAAACATTGTATTTCACTTGCGTGCTGACATTGATGTAAAAGTCATTTGCAAAAAAAGTAACTTACATATTTTAAATTCACTTTCAGATTGCCAAACACCCCCTTAAGATGAAGTACCAGATCGTTACCAATGGTTCGAGCGCACAGACCATACTGACGAACACATCGTTGGTGAACATACTTCGCTTGAGTTCAAGGAGTCATGTAATGGTCGAAACTATAATATATGGTCGAAATTATATTATATATTATGTGACAAAAACTTCTTCTTCTATTCTATTTATTTCTATATATAAACAGAATTACATGAATACCCATAATATTAACAATGACACTTTAAATGATAAATATAAGAGCTTTGCTACAGGGACCCAAAATATGGGACCAATAGAGGGCACAAGTGAGGTATCTCCATCCTATTGGATAATGAGTTGGTCATCATTAATTATGGCCAACTCATTATCCAATAGGAGGGAAACACCTCACTTGTCCCCTCTATTGGTCCCATATTTTGGGTCCTTGAGGAATTTTTCTAAATATAAATTGGAGGGTATTTTTTGAAGAAAAATTTTAATATCCTTTACACTTTTAGAATAATATGATATGATATGATGATATGATGATGATTGCAATTATTATTATTAACAAGATTATTGGTATTTGTGATGATTAAGTGGGAAATTGGTAAGTATTTAATAGGAAATTAGTGGTGATCGGTGTTTAACGTGTGTATGTGTGTTCATGCATATATGTGAATTATCATGAACATAAAAAAAATCACATGAATACCCATATCATAAAAAATAACACTTTAAATTATAAATATAAATTGGAGTATATTTTGGAAGAAAAATTTTAACATCATTCACACTTTTAGGGGCTGTTTGGTTCACCTATTTTATGAAAAAGTTTTGAGAAAACACCTCACAATGGCATTATCGTAAATAATAGATTTCTGTAGATTTCTATAAACAATGTTTAGTTCCAAAAATTTATAGAAATATTTTCTATGAAGTAGGGAAAAGTGTACTATTTTATAAAAAACAACATCCTCCCTAAATGGGCGGAAATTATAAGAAAATTTGATGCATATATTAAAAAATTAATTAAATACATCAGTATCATTCCCATGTGATTTCCCATGGGCATTGTTAGTAAGCAATTTTCTATAAAGTAATATCCAACCAAACAAAAAAAGAAAATAACATATTTTCTATAAAGTTAGGAACTTTTTCATACTTTGAACCAAACAAAAAAATAGCACTAAACAAGAAATATGGTACTCTAGTTCTATATATTTTTCCTACAAATTTTATAGAAATACAAGGAAATCAAAATTTGAGTTCTTTTTTTTCCTCTTTTTTATAGAAATTGAACCAAACAGCCCCTAGGAATAAACCTAGTATAGCGTTGGTGTGTTGCACGTAGATACACTTGTTGATCTTTTTCTTGGGAATTTTTTGTTGCTCTTTTAGAGAGAAAAGAAATTATTTTAAATAATTAGGAACATATAAGACAAAAATTATTTTATTCTCTGGATTATCAAAAATATAATTTATCCAGAATGTTTTTAAACCGTATTCTGGTTTTGTAAAATTTGTTTTAGCCCAAAGCATTTGAAATATTGAATTTAAGTTCAACATTTGAAGTAAAGAAATGATTGACAAATGGTAATTTTAAGTCTACTTATTTCACATTAACTGTGTGTGAACACTCGAAACTTAATCTTAATGTAAAAAAATATGAGCATCTTCTTAGTATGACCAAAGCTTGCATAGAATATTGGCAGCACATATGATACGCTGAGTATTCGTAGATATGTTAGAACAAAGTTTGCTGCTATTTGAAGATTAAAGCTATTAAAAAATATGGAAAAGAATAAGCAATTGATCTTTTTCTCTAAATTTAGGTTACGTTTGGATTCGAGAATTTGATTTTAAATTCCATAATTGAATTCTGAAATTTGAAATCCAGAATTTCAAATTCAATTCCTTCGTTTGGGAAACATCCAAATTTGAATTCCATAAGTCAAATTGAAATTCATGTTTGGCAAACTTTAGAATTTCAATTTTAAAATTTTTAATTGAGTTGTTTGCCATCTAGTAGAATTCTAATTTCTAAACTAAAATTGTAACTCGAAGATAATTTAGAAATAAGATACTCAAATTACATAAGGTCTGCATCGAAATTGGTGGAAATAAATGCCTCAAATAGTATAACACATATCTAACCAACAAGACATAAGATTAAATACTTTAAAACCTCGAATGCAGTGATGTCAATAGTTCACCTAATAATCACCATAAAAATAACCGAAATCATTCATCAATAAAACTTTGTAAGCTTGTCCACCACTAACCAAAACAATAAATAAAGTAGAAACTTCAAATATTGCATATAACAATTCAACAAACTAGAGATCCAAAATATGTTCGTGCTATAATTTTAGTTAATATTTCCCCATTATACAGTATCATTCTTAAATTTCTCTCGCTCTAGTTTCTTTAAAACTTTTACATCTGATTCAAATAAGAGTTTCTTTCTAATGCTTGTACACTTTTGCTTTGTATTTCTTATTGTAGCTTTCTCTCCCCAGTTCAGGAGGTCCTGCTTTGCGAGGTCTTAAATCACCTGAAACAATAAGTAGACTAAACGAGCTCCATTTTAAAGTGTGATACTATAAAGGAATCTCAAGAAAACAAAAGAAAAATAACCATGGAAATAATCTATTAGCATATAAACCCCCAAGACTTAAAAATGAAAATTGTAGATAGAATATGGGACTATTGCTGCATATACCCCTCATTTTGGATACTCACAGATTTCATGTCGTCACTCCTGTACGATCCCATTGTTTTTATGTTTTTTCATCATATACCCTACTGTTATTTTACATTTAATGAGGAGCAACTTAATGATAAAATTACACGATGAAAATATGCTTTACCTGACGTCTGCAGTTTATAACTAAGTCATAAAATTATCCTCAAGGTATTCATCTTAATGCAACGTCTCAGCAAGTAATTACATATAAACATGGATAAATTGAAGTTATGTATGCACTAAGATGTACAAATTGATAGTAGCCTGCCTTCAAATTTCACAACCGAAGTTAGCATGATCTGCTCCATTACTATTGTTTTATTCATTTTTTTCAAATAATGGAGGGATACGTATGCAATTCACACAAAGATATAAGCACATGAACAGAAATGTGCAAAAAGGAAGTTGGAAATAGATTACATAAATAAAAACGGCAAAGCTATAGACATTCTATATATGGAAGCTGTAGGCTGTCTAAAATTTATAATAAGATAGCTGGTTCCCCATCAAACACTGATGCTGAAGGTTACAATATGACGACTTTCAGAAAGTCATTCCAGGTAGATCAATGGAAATTACAATCAGACGATCTTCAAGACAACAACATGGCTGAAATCACATTAGCAACTATCAGAGATGCTGATGAGCAGTGTAATGATTTTAGAAAAGCGGGAAGATCTAGAGGGCCATAAGCAAATCTTCAGCATGCTGAGAAGCTCACGATCAAGATATCTTAGTGAAGATTGTGACCTGCAGTTGATAGAGCGTTATTGGGACATCTCAATTATCACAAACGATCTGAATAGGACCTTTCTGATTGGTCATTGGTATCATCCATATATAAAGACAAAGGAGACATGCACAGCTCGAACGCAGCTCATCAACCGCTGCCGAACGCAGCTCATCGCTGCTCAACGCAGCTCATCAACAGCTACCGAACGCAGCTCATCGCTGCTCAACGCAGCTCATCAACAGCTGCCGAACGCAGCTCATCGCTGCTCAACGCAGCTCATCAACAGCTGCCGAACGCAGCTCATCGCTGCTCAACGCAGCTCATCAACCGCTGTCGAACGCAGCTCATCGCTGCTCAACGCAGCTCATCAACAGCCGCCGAGCGCAGCTCATCGCTGCTCAACGCAGCTCGTCAACCACTACCGAACGCAGCTCATCGCCGTACAACGCAGCTCGTCTGACTTATTCAAACACGATCATAACAACTTTGAAGCTGTTCTCAACCCACGATTTGGGGAATGGTTTACGTGGGTTGTTACACCCGATTAATGGGGTAACTAATCCCCCACTTAGGCGCGGATTATGGGGCGGTTACACCCCTGATCCCCCTATAAATATCAACAAACTCAACAGAGTTAGGGATCGGATTTTGGATAATCAGATCTTGGGAGGCTTAGATTGGATTTTCTGTGAGAAAGAGAATTAACTCTTTATACAGTCTGGGGAATCAACATCCAAGGAAGAATCCAGACATTACATATTTGGCTAATTAACCGAATCATTTTCGGTTCAAACAACTCTTGTTTTCAGAGTTTGTTACTCGTTCTGAGTTACAATACTCGGCAAGAGTCATCAGCTATAAAAAGTCAGTTGTTCCAGCAAGTTGAAGTATTCAGATCGTCAACGAGAAGCAAATTCGACGCGAGCATTTGAAGGAAGCATCTCATCGCCACCGTGAAGAACCCAGTCTTAAACAAAGGAGAAAATCAAATTTATTTTCTTCTCTTTTGTACCCCGGAATTCAAATTGTAATTGAGAATAGAGAGAGTTGTAATCATTCTTTTTCTAAGCAGTTAGAGAGAATAAAATCAAATACAATTCTTTTATTACCTTCTTGTTACAAAATTTCCGACAAACAGAAGCATTTAAGACTTTTCACGATGTATTTTACAATTTAAAATAGACACGAATGTTAAAAAGTGCAAGTGTATTCCTTGCTTTCCTTAAAAAAAATGCTTTTAAACAACTGAAAGGTTTGATATACAATAAGAGGCAAACGTCAGGTAAAGCAGGCAAGGCTATAGACATTCTATATATGGAAGCATTTAAGACTTTTCACGATGTATTTTACAATTTAAAATAGACACGGATGTTAAAAAGTGCAAGTGTATTCCTTGCTTTCCTTAAAAAAATGCTTTTAAACAACTGAAAGGTTTGATATACAATAAGAGACAAACGAGAATCTAGGAAACTGCTGCAAGTGAACTACATAGATGCACACATATCTATAAGAAGATGCAAAATAGATGCAAAAGTTAATGGGTTATTTTTTACCTTAGTCGGAGTTTTCAAGACATAGCATAATCCAATCTAACTTTTGATTGTCTGGAAGTAACCTCAACATTCAGAAATCATGTGTAGAACCATCAATGAATCTCTTAACCGTCCTTAAAAATTTATGTGGAGGAAACTGTAGATATCTCGGCATCAATCTCCTCGCAATCAGCTTTTGGTGGGTTCGTACTCACTAGATACTCCTTTAGCATCTCACCAACATCACTTACTGCATTTGCTAAAGGGTCTCCCATTAGCTTCTTATTGGATTTAGAAGTTGAAGATTTTGAAACCTCCCTGCTAGAGCTCTCCCCTTCATTCGCACCTTCCATATCCATAGCTGCAATAGAATCATTAATTTGCTCTGCACCCTCGCTAGTTGCTCTATCGATACCCACTAACACACATATATCATCCTAGTTCTTAATAGCTTTGTTTTGATATGCTTTGGCATCTGAATTTACCTATGCAAGCATGAGAACATACAAAAACATAGTGAGACAATCTAGTAACACAACACCATATATTTCGGAGTAGACATGAGAGAGAGCATATAATAAGCTGAGTACATACATTTTGGAGTAGACAAAGCTGAGTACATACATTTCGGAGTAGACATGAGAGAGAGAGAGAGAGAGAGAGAGAGAGAGAGAGAGAGAGAGAGAGAGAGAGAGAGAGAGAGCGTATATACTAATACAACTTATATGTTTCTGAATAGAAATGTCTGCAGGTAAAAGAAAATACCAGCTACAAGGGTCGACATCACTTTCCTATATATTTGTCATGTGATACGACTTCATACAAAGTTTGCGTCCAACTGTAAGGACTGCTCTTATGATTCTCAAAGAAAAAGGCAATTTGCATAACCTTGCGCATAGTAATAATTGGCAAACCATGTTTCAAAATTGTATATAAATTCCTACATTTTTAATCTGTTTCGGGGACTTTAGTCAGGCCTCTAAGCCTTTCTCATTTTCATCTCTTTAGGACTCACTCAATCCTCAAGGTTATGCAAGTTAGAAGAATACATGTTCTTGTTTGTTGCAGTTTGTGTGGTAACAGTTTCAATAGCTCTTTTATGTTTCAGACATTAAGTGGCTCTTTAGGACTCACTCAATGTCATGTCTGCACCTCAATCAAATTCTTGAATGGTTTGGTACAATAGAACTTCGAGTCTGCATTCGTATGCATAATCCTAAAATATCAAAGAATATAACTAATCCTAAAGTTTTAGTACTTGATGACACTTTTGTTTAGTGCATCCGATTAATATGCAATTTTGAATAAATGTATAGTGCATAAGATCGCATCAGAAAGGTTTAACATGCATAAGTATTAAGAAGAACAGATGCAGTTTATATAATGCAAACTGCCACAAAAATTAATGTAATTTTACGTATATTCCCCATGTTTCTCCTAAAGGTGATAAATATGGACTCAAATGAGTATTCTGCATCCCCAGAAAATTCAAACCAAACCGAAATTAACCCAAAAAGAATGAAATCCATTACAAGATCCAAGAAAAAGAAATTAACCAACGTTGGCATATAGAAGAAGAGAAAGAAAGGTCAAAGCTTGAATCCCAAAATCTCAATTTAAGCTTGGATCCCAAAATCTCAATTTCTATCTAGGGTTAGCGTTTTGGTAGAAAAAGAGAGGATTGGGATCGAGAAGTTCTCACTGTTAGACCATAGAGGAGGGGGTGATTAAGGTCTTATGTTAATCTAATCCGATTAAAATGCCAATTAAAACTAATTAACACATATATTCTTGCAAGATAGATTTACAATATATTACAAGCAAGAATAAGCAATATGAACAATAAGATATATCCTATATGATAAAAATATATATGCAAGGATATGTAAACTAACACAAGGGTAAGCAAACTAAACTAGATAGTGGACAATATAAACAATGAGCAATATACAAATGCGAAATAAGATATGAACATAAAAATAAGTGCGCCAATGCAATCACAAACAAACGATATGATTACGGAGTTCGGTCTAACCACTTGACCTACCTCTCTGCTCCTCACCTCGAGGAGATCTCCACTATCACAACCGGTTTGGAAGACGGAACTTCTACACACTCGGTTTTCTAGCTAACCGAAAACTCTATAACTCACACTCTTCCAAACCCACTCTACACCCTCACAAGTGTTGGACCTAGCTGTGTCTCCCTCAAGTGCTCGGTTACAACCTCTCCCTAGGTTCGTCAACCGACGCCACTCCTCTTGGGACGATCCCCGACTCTCACCACACACTCCTCTCGGTGTACAAGTGTAAGTGTATCTCACAATAAGCACAAATATAATGAATGATTGTTCTCTAATATGGATGAGAACATAATAAAAGCTCACACTCAATTGTTAAAACTCTCACCAACCCAAATATACTATGTATGAAAATACAATAAGCTCAAGTGGGTGTGTGTGTGTGTGTGTGTGTGTAAACAATGAGTAAAATCAAATCTAACTCAAATAACAAATTATCAATAATAAGAATATGAAAATCAATAATAATATTGCTAGAGAAAAGAGTTAGAAAACTTCTCTATAAACACAAAGAGAGGATGAGAAGATATTGAAGATGAACTCCTCAACAGATGATGCAAACTCCTCTTTGTAACAGCAAACCCCAAAAACAAACTAAACAAACTTAAACTCTTTTAAAACATATTTAAAACATTTCTTGGATTGTGTTAAGAACTGAGATCAAGGGGGTATTTATAGCCTCCTAAAAACTCAGCCAAGAACTCCAAACAAAAAACCAAAAACCCCCCAACGAATCAGAAATATGATTCTGTACCCAATATGACCGTTGGGCGATCGGCGATCGGCCGTGGGAAAATCGCGGCCGACCGTGAAGGTCATTGAAACTGAGAAAACAAACAGAACAGGCTACGATCGACCGCGGCGGTCGACTGAGAGAACTTACAGACTGACGGTCGACCACCACGGTCGACCGTGAAAGTTTCTGCTGACTTCTCAGGAAAAAAAACATTGGCGCGGTCAACCGTGGCGGTCAATCGTGAACTGATATATGAAATTTCAGGTTTTGAAAACAGTTTGATGATTTTAAAACACTGTTTAAAAATATCAAATAAATTCCAAAAATTATGAAACTTTGGAAAATGGTTGTAGACATGATAATACACATGATACAAAAATTAGTTTTCTAAAAGGACTTCCCAAATGAGAAATATTATCATTTTGTAAAATAGTCCAAAACACGAAAATGTAAACATATGAATTTTGACATTTAGACGAAACCATGTTTTGAAACTTTGCACAATGATTATGTAGACTTAATAAAATATGTATATGATTATTGTTAAGTCCAAAAACTAAGAATACAATAGAAAATAAAACATATGAGTATGTATATGAAAATATATTTGTTTCATATCTAAGTAGTTAAACCAAATCACAATAATAAATATGAAATATGTAATTTCATATTTATAAACATAAAAACCAATACTTGTGTTGTATATATATATGACTACATATATATTATACAAGAAAACCAATAAAATGTGTGTGTATATGATATTGAGCTTAGAGTATCTAACACACATAATATAAAACCTAAACTAAGTTACCTAAGCTATGATTTTGATCTTCAATTAAGCTTGTCTTGGTACACTTTACGGATGAAGCTTGAACTTGATCTTTAACTTGAATTGTACGTTGCTTCACTCCACAATTCCTCCAATCCATCCATCCTCCAACGCGTTGTTTGCCTAGAATAAATACGAAAACACAAATACTAGACAAGCAATATTAGAAATAAATTGTTTGTTAAACATCATCAAAAAGGCCAACAATCTCCCCCTTTTTGATGATGACAAACAATTTACAAAAAGGATATATGTATGAAGGGAAATGAATATACAAAGTATAATATATCATGCATTTAAACAAGAAAGAATATACTCATAATATTTCTTCCCCTTTGACAACATCAAAAAGGGGACAAAAGGATGAAGAGAGCGAAAGCTCCCCCTATCAATATGCATGGGTGAGTATACTACATAGAAAGATATAGGGATTGCTCCCCCTATCAAAATACCATATAGAATATAGGCAAAAGAAGATCATGACAAATATGTGAGCAAGCATAAATAAAAAAATATGCTAAACACCACTCACATACAAAAAGATAACGAGAACACATATAAATATGTCAATATGAAAATAGTGTTTCATTAACATAAAAAAATAAAAACCATGTAAAAATAGATTTATGAACACAAATGAGAGAATAACATGAGAATCATGCAAAAAGAGTTTTCGAATGAAAACAAATCAACCAAATGAAATCATAAATCAACCACAATCACATAAAACCAAACCATCATTGATTTTTAAAAATCAAGAGAGGCAACTATATCTAGCTCTTGAGCTAGTATCAACCCATATGAACATTTCAGCACCCGGTAAATAAGATTTAGAAATAAACACCTAATAATCCGGAGGGTTATATAAATACAAACCTCTCATCAAAACAAGACCGATAATCATGAAAACAAAAAAGATTTTAAGACATAATTTTCAAAACCAAGAAAAAAAATAAGAACACTAAAATTCTTGGTTTAAAATTTAAATTTGTTTTGGTACCCAAGAACTCTTGGTACCAAAAGATTTAGGGACATGACCCCTATCTTTTAAGCTCAAAGCCCTAGGGTTATGAACCATCTTGGACACATGTGGTGTACTAACATGGTCAAAGAAATATTTACTCAAATGACCCTTCTGATTATACTTTATGCTATGAAAGAGATCCATTTGTTTTTGTGGACCTTTAGCTCGTGCACGGGAATCATTTGCAAACAAAGATTGTCTTTTAAAATTATTTTGCAAATGAGAAACATTCTTAAACAATGGTCTATTTGGAACATATTGCAACTTAGAAGCTTTTGCATATCAAAACAAAATTTAGCAAGACGTCCAAACCTACCACAAACATCACATTTAAAAGCATGTGGTCTACTAGAAGCATTTAGCAAATTAGAATTCTTTTTCAAATCAAAACAATATTCGGCCAAATGACCAAAACGACCATAATGATCACATCTATACACATGAGCATGCTTATGATGAACAATGGGTGTATGTGTGTACATGTGATGAAGAAGCTACATGAGATGCACAAGGAGCATTGACATTTTTTATGTTTGTGTGCATCATAGCAAAATTTAGTTAGATGACCTTTTCGGCCACAAATAGAGCATTTGTAAATTTTGCTATATATGTGTGTGCATAATGAGTAGATGATGACTTAGACTTGGCACACATATCCATAAGCCTCTTATGATTATCAAAGCATATTTTTAAAGTTGAATCTAAAGATGAAATGTGATTATTCATAAGATTCAAATCTTCATTTTTAGGCACATATGCATTTTTAGAAATAGAACATAAATAGTCATTTATAAAGGAAACAGTATCATTTTGTATGTTCTCTACTTCTAATATGATATTATTTTTGTCATGAGTCAAGTTAGCAATATCCAATTTTAAATTTTTATTTTCTAAATTTAACATATCATTGTTTTCTTGAAGAGCAATACTTTCTTGCGAAATAATATCAAATTTGGAAGCTAACTTCTCATGATCGGATTTTAAATCTTCACTCAAGGCGATTAGACCTTAAATCAAAGAGCACCAAGCTCTGATACCAATTGTTAGATCCTAGAGGAGGGTGCTTAGGGTCTTATGCTAATCTAATCCGATTAAAATGTTAATTAAAACTAATTAACAAATATATTCTTGCAAGATAGATATACAATATATAACAAGCAAGAATAAGCAATATGAACAATGAGATATATACTATATGATAAAAATATATATGCAAGGATATGTAAACTAACACAAGGGTAAACAAACTAAACTAGATAGTGGACAATATAAACAATGAGTAATATACAAAGGCGATATAAGATATGAACATAAAAATAAGTGCGCCAATTCAATCACAAACAAACGATATGATTACGGAGTTCGGTCTAACCACTTGACCTACGTCTCCGCTCCTCACATCGAGGAGATCTCTACTATCACAACCGGTTTGGAAGCCGGAACTTATGCACACTCGGTTTTCTAGCTAACCGAAAACTCTACAACTCACACTCTTGCAAACCCACTCTACACCCTCACAAGTATTGGACCTAGCCGTGTCTCCCTCAAGTGCTCGGTTACAACCTCTCCCTAGGTTCGTCAAACCGATGCCACTCCTCTTGGGACGATCCCCGACTCTCACCACACACTCCTCTTGGTGTACAAGTGTATTACAAAGTGTATCTCACAATAAGCACAAATGCAATGAATGATTGTTCTCTAATATGGATGAGAACACAATGAAAGCTCACACTCAATTGTTACAACTCTCACCAACCCAAATATAATATGTATGAAAATACAATAAGCTCAAGTGGGTGTGTGTGTGTAAACAATGAGTAAAATCAAATCTAACTCAAATAACAAATTAGCAATAATAAGAATATAAAAATCAATAATAATATTGCTAGAGAAAAGAGTTAGAAAACTTCTCTATAAACACAAAGAGAGGATGAGAAGATATTGAAGATGAACTCCTCAACAGATGATGCAAATTCCTCTTTGTAACAGCAAACCCCAAAAACAAACTAAAAAAACTTAAACTCTTTTAAAACATGTTTAAAACATTTCTTGGATTGTGTTGAGAACTGAGATCAAGGGGGTATTTATAGCCTCCCAAAAACTCAGCTAAGAACTCCAAACAAAAGACCAAAAATCCCAACAAATCAGAAATATGATTCTGTACCAAATATTACCATTGGGCGATCGACGGTCGATCGTGGGAAAATCGCGGTCGACCGCGAAGGTCATTAAAACTGAGAAAACAAACAGAACAGGTTACGGTCGACCGCGGCGATCGACCGAGAGAACTTACAAACTGACGGTCGACCGCTACGGTCGATCGTGAAAGTTTCTGCTGACTTTTTAGGAAAAAAATATGGGCGCGGATGACCGTGGTGGTCGACTGTGAACTGATATATAAAATTTCAGGTTTTGAAAACAGTTTGCTAATTTTAAAACACTGTTTAAAATATCAAATAAATTCCAAAAATTATGAAACTTTGAAAAATGATTGTAGACATGATAATACACATGCTACAAAAACTGGTTTTCTAAAAGGACTTCCCAAATGAGAAATATCATCATTTTGCAAAATAGTCCAAAACACGAAAATGTAAACATATGAATTTTGACATTTAGACTAAACCATGTTTTGAAACTTTGCACAATGATTATGTAGACTTAATAAAATATGTATATGATTATTGTTAAGTCCGAAAACTAAGAATACAATATTTTTACAAATACAATAGAAAATGAAACATATGAGTATGTATATGAAAATATATTTGTTTCATATCTAAGTAGTTAAACCAAATCACAATAATAAATATGAAATATGTAATTTCATATTTATAAACATAAAAACCAATACTTGTGTTGTATATATATACGACTACATATATATACAAGAAAACCAATAAAATGTGTGTGTATATGATATTGAGCTTAGAGTATCTAACACACATAATATAAAACCTAAACTAAGTTACCCAAGCTATGATCTTGATCTTCAATTAAGCTTGACTTGGTACACTTTACGGATGAAGCTTGAACTTGATCTTTAACTTGAATTGTACATTGCTTCACTCCACAATTCCTCCAACCTCCATTGGATATGATCGTTATGGCGCAATCCATCCATCCTCCAACGCGTTGTTTGCCTAGAATAAATACGAAAACACAAATACTAGACAAACAACATTAGAAATAAATTGTTTGTTAAACATCATCAAAACAAGAAGGCCAACACTCACCGTTTTCGATGATCACCATCGTCGCCGGAGGTGAAATTAAGGCTTGCAGGTGAAACTGGATCTCCTCCTCATCATCGTTGTCGTCATCGGCACCACCGGTGTTGAAACTGGATCTCCTCGTCATCGTCATCGTCGCCACCGCCGGTTGAGAGCGGAAGTGGGGAGGTAGAGAGATCGTGAGAGCAGAAGTGGAGAGGGAGAGAGATCGCTTTTGCGAGGAGGGAGAGAGATCGCGAGAGCGGGGAGGGGGAGATCGCAAGAGCGGAAGCGGAGAGAGATGGAATTGCAAATGACAGTCTATCTGTTGGAATTTAGAATTATAGGCTTTGTATAGATTTTAAATGTTAATGGATTTGGATCAATATCCAGTATTCAAATTCTTTTGGATCCAAATAATAGAATTGGGCCAAATACAGTATTTGAAATGAAATACTGATTACCAAACAGGCCCGATATTCTATATTTACAATAAAAAGCCTATAAACTGATGAGTTGTGTAAATTGGTGTGGACATTGACGAGCATGGAGGAGGCATCAATCTCACACACGGCTTGGAGGATGGTGGCAAGGCATTAACCTCACATACCGCTTGAAGGATGGCGGCAATGGCTAAACTGGTCATGCCCGATGACACCAACTAAGAGAGCTTGCATGAAAGAAAGAAAATCAATGAGCAAGTGTTGGATTGAGATTTGAATGTACCTATAGGATATTGGCTTGATAGGTAATGTATTGGGGAATGGATGTTTTAATTTATTGTATAGAGATGAAAGGAAGGTTATGTAGAGGAAAAATAAAATAATTGATTTCATTATGATTAATTAGTTTAAATGAAGATGGTTAAGAAAGAAAATTGAGTTTTTGTTGGATATTTTGTTGGAGAAAAAGCAATTTTGCCTTCATGAATAGTCCCACATAGAATAGTATTATGAATACAATTAAAACGTGTGTAACGGCTATATATTATAGGTAACATTACGAAAATTTATGACGAACGTTACCGTATTAATTGTAGGAATTGTAATGGCTTTCTCAACCTTATATATACACCCCTTATTCACATTCGGAATATATACAGAAACAATTCTCTCTTCATATTCTTCTCTCCTCTACATATTATTTTCGTTTATATGTTGGTGTTATTTTTGGGCAACCGTTCTTTGTCTGAGCTGAAGCTCTGTTCTCTCGCCCGAGTACAGAGGTCGACCGCTTCCGGAGGATTTTACCGTTAGGGGAGAGGATCATTTGCGTCAGAGCGATAGGCAGGTCCTCAATCTTCTAAGGCAGTGTTTACACGACTGCTCCCGATCAGGCCATGCTTTCTTATTATTTTATTTCGGATTTATTTTACATGCTATACTTTTATTTGATATTTTTCAAAAAATCTAAAAGATTGATTAGTTTATAGCTATTGTTTTAAATCCAAAATTGTTATTTAAAAAATACTATTCATCAAAGTTACTTTCACATGTTTTAATTTCTGTTATAAACGTTACTTTTTTTAAAAAAAATTCGGTTACTGTTAATTAAAAATAAAAACCGTTATTGTTCATCTTAAAAATTAGTTTTGGTTATTGTTCATTTTATTTTTTTAAAATATGTTTAAGTATTTATTATTAACAATCACTATTCACATATACTGTTAAGGAACTAGAAATTATTAAGTGAACCAGTTCAAGTTTTCTTAGATTAGTTGGTGTCTAAGGCAAAGTTTAGGGGTTACGTAACACGCTCCACAAGGAACGATGTACTTAAATGATATTTAATCTCCCTATAGTACTATCCTTACCTAGCTAAACTATCCGGGTAAAACTTTGATCTTTTCACTTTAGGAGTTTTTGGTTAGGAGCTGATCTAGTTAAGTTTCTAGTCTAGTTGTATTGACAAAAAACCTTTTCATTTATAACTTTTTTTTACAATCATATGCAATATTATTAATTTATTACAAATCATTCAATATGGGTTTTCCATATAAATAGGGCTTATACGTCATATGCTTATGTGATTGTATTTATTTGATAATTGTTATAATTCCATATGAAACATTTTATATTCAAGCATGAATAAGAGGACCTGAATTATGAGAATAATTCATATGCATAAATTTAAATTTAGAATGTCTCTTTTGTAGGCAACCAATTTAAATTTGGAAGGTCTCCTTTGTAGCCAACAAATTTGCAACCTCTTATAATATAAGAATTTAAAATTTATGCATATGAAGTATGAAATATACTTTAAGATATGAAATCATATTACAAGGTTCTCTTGAATACTTTGCATGTAACTATTAGTAATTTCATTCATGCATGTGCATATGCATGCATGTAAAGATGTAACTGCAGTATTTTAGTTCCACATTAGTATGAAATGTTCAGATATTAAGGGCAAATTCTAACCCTATGCACTTGCATCTTCAGACATAGACTACGATCATTTATGATCATAGACCATGATGTTTTATGCTAACATGTTTTGATGTCCTATCATTTTAATAGTGACTAGAAAGATTAATTTTTATAGCGCTTTATTTGACTACATGTATAATGTTTTCTCTTGAGATTTCAGGAAATGATTAGAGTTAATACACAATGACACTTAGAGAAGTGGTTGGAAGAGAGACCGAGGTCAATTTTAAGAGGAGTGGGTCGGTTGTAAATCCTAGAGAGAGGTTATAATTCCAAACACTTGAGGAAAGCGACACGTGAAGTCCAATACTTAGCTTCTCAAGATGAGGAGTGGAGACGTAGATCGAGGGTTGACCGAACTCCCTGATCATATCGTGTGTTTACGATTGTTTCTTTGGTACATTATTTCTCTTTATATCTTGTGCTTGTTGTTTATATCGCCTATTGTCTCTTGCTTATCCTTGCATATCTTATTGTATATTATTTTTCTATGATATTGCATTTATAAGTTTTAATTTGGCATCAAAATCAGATTAGATTAGCAATTATCCTATTCATCCCTCCTCCCTCTAGGGTACTTTCATATTTTTATTTGTGTTCAATTCAGCCCAATATTGATTATAGTAACCAATTAATATATGTTTATGCATTATTTAGGGATTGGTACCTGCCCTACATGAAGTGTGGCCACAAGTAAAACACAGACAATGCGCTAGACACATCTATTCAAATTAGAGAAAAGCTCATACCGGAAGGTTGCTTCAAAAGAAATTTTGGATTTGTGTCAAGGCTACATTAATGGGTGATTTTGCAAGGGAAGCAACAGTTTTGAAAGCATATTCGGTGAGGGCATATGAAGACTTCATAGCAATGGATACCCGCACTTTTTGTAAGTCACATTTCAAATGTCATAGCCAATGTGATAGTGTTGATAACAATATGGCCGAGACGTTCAATTCATTCATTTTTCTTGTAGGATATAAACCAATAATATCTATGTTAGAGGACATTAAACTAACCTTAATGGAAAGAATGCAAGAAAAAAAAGGAAATTGTTAGGAAATTTTGTGGGTAGGGTTGCTCCTAGAATTCACAAACAGATGAAGGAAGCTTATGATGAACAACCTAATTGCAAGCTACATTGGAATGGTCGTGATGATGAAAGTGGCTTTGAAATTATACATAAGGGTGTGTCTCACACTAACACATTGGCAATAGGACATGCTTTTGCGAGATTTGGGAGCTAATAGGCATTCCATGTGCCCATGCACTTAGTGCTATACTATTTGTGAGGATGAGACCAGAAGATTACATATCTCATTGGTATAAGAGTGAAAACTATAACCATTGTTATGAAAACTTGCTTAATCTAGTTGAAGGCTCTAGATTTTGGGATTTAGAAGGGGAAGACATAGTAGTGCCTCCTAAAATTATGAAGAAGAAGCTAGGTAGACCAAAGACAGCAAGGAGGAGGGATCCAAGTGAAGGTCCAAGGTACCCCTATAAAGCTTCAAGGCAAGGCATCTCTCCTATGTGTAGTCACTACAAATCAAGTGATCACACAAGAAGGCAATGTCCGTCTGCCCACCAAGGCAACAAAGGATAGAAGTAAAGTTGTTTATATGATTTTTTTTCTATTTTCTCAATCTTTCATAGATGTAACTATTTCATTTTGTGTTATTATATCTCAGGTTTCACAAGAGCAAAGACCTACTGATGCCAGAACTTCTAATGCAGATGATGGCACAACTCAAGTAAGAAAGAGGTGTAGACCAAAAGGGAGCAAAAATAGGACTGTAAGACCAAGCGATGAGGCTACAACCAACAATGAATCATCTTCAGTAGCAGTACTAATTGCTAGAAGGAGTAGGTCTAGAGGTGCTACTGAGAACATTCAAGTTGGTGGAGATGTAATTGGTGGAGGAAGAGGGAGGGGGAGAGGTAGAGGGCAGGGTAGATGACTTGGTAGGGGATGGGAAATGCCGTAAGAATTCCAGAAGACTATGGCGTGTAGCGAGGGGATCATAGGGAGATGGCATATAGAGATCCACGCTGTAGTCAATTGATATTATTGACAATGTCACAAAATTGCACCTCTCACTCTTCAAACAACCAAATGTAGCTAATTTAACTTCATGGTTGTGGGTGTTCATCAAACAATATATTTTGGTCGTAATATTTGGCAAAAATAGTAGAATGTGTATGCATATTTTAGGCTAACATAAGGATACTTGTGATGTATCTGCTTATTTTGTGAAACTTAATGGCAAGAAGTAGCTTTGCGTGTAAATTGAAGTTTAACGACAATGTTTTGTTATGCCAACATGGCTGTGCGTAGCAAGAGTAGCTCCTTTCAGAGGTGGGAAGTCTGAGGAATTCGAACCAGGGGTGCTGGCGGACTCCAAAGGAGTTTAAGTTGGGGGAACTGACCGGGTTTCCCTTGTCAGCAAAAAAAAAAAGAAAAGAAAAAAAAATATGGTTGTGCGTATATATAAGTTATTGTCATTATTATGCATTGTGTGTTTATTTTGTGGATAATTAGGCTTTGTTATGCATCATGCTTATGTGTGGATATACAACAATAGCCAACTTGAGATAAAACAAGAGACATCATGCCAAAATATTTAACTTTACCCATATTATTAACAACAAAATAAAGAACCTTGTTCTAAACTTCTCATAGCACAACATACTAGATTATACAAGCAATATATAAAACAAACACTTCACATTACATTCATGAGCAAACATTACATTCACTTCACATTACATTCCTCATAAAAATGTCTCCAACTCATGTAACATAATACAAGCGATCATTCACAAAGATACATAATTATGAAGAGGCTAATAACCTCTAACATCATCTAACTCCTACAATTCTTCTTCTCGTCTACAAGCTCAACACTAATTCTGGAACTCTCTCTTCTCATTTTGACATTCTCTTCTAAACAATGAGCAATTTCAAGTTCAGCCAATTCAATATCTCTTTTAAGCTTGGCAACTTGATGATGGTATCCCCTAAGCTTATTCTCCGAAAGTTCAATCTCCTCATCCCTCACATTCAGAGCACTTCTCAAGCCATTAATTTCTTTCTCTTAGTAGTAGAAGCAATTGAGATGAAACGCTACATAGAGGCTTGTCAAACCATTCCCAAAATTCACAACCACCAATCTGAAAACATTACGAAAAAATCCGCAAAAGGGGATGCCATAAACCAGAGGACATCTAAATTAAAGTTTTCATATATCAAGCAAAACTCACCAATTTTGGGCAACGATAAAACCTCCTCCCTGGGTTCTCATTTTTCATTGATGCATAATACTCGTATTTCATTCCACATCCGCAAATTCTTACCCTCGTCTCTCTTTGCTGCTTCAATCTACATCTGTATACTTGACAAACTATTGATGCCTTGACGCCTCCTTGCATTACTGTTGCTTGACCTTGAGCTAGCATGTGAGCTTGACGTTAAAGAAGACATGATTTCAATGGAGATCCCTACAATTTCACCCCTAATTGGAAAGAGAAACCCAATTTGAAAATTTTAAAATGAAACCCAATTTTCAAATTATGAAGCCCTATTTTTAACTTGCCCCAAGTTATAATAGTTTGACTGATCTCAACTACCATCGTCACGCTAGCTTTAATTAGGCCACATCAGCATCTTATTTGACACCACAACAAAAAAAAGTTATCGACGATGAGCTTTTGGGTGTATTTGTTACTTCTAACCACTTTAAATATCATATTATCGCCGGAGTGATTTTAAATATCAATCTAGTCATTATGGTCCACTTTAAATATCAATCTAGTAATTTAGCCAAAAAATATATATTTATCCACAAATCTCAACTAAGGAGGTGTTTGGTTCACCCTATATAAGCATTAGGAATAGGAATTGGATCTGGCAAGGTTATTATTGTTAAAAATAATAATCTGGTGGTATCCTATTACTGTGTTTGGTTCACAACAGGTTTGTACATAAGGGTTTCTATAAAGTTGAGAAAGAGGGGGGAGAGGGGGGGGGGGGTTATAGAAACCTAATTCGGAGGGCTTTAGCTGAAATTGGGATAAAAAGCTAACACTTTGTATTATCTTGGATTAAAAAACCCAAATTCTCTTTGATTTATTTCTTTTACGGATTCCACCCCGCTGCAAAATCCTAGAATTGTTCTCCCCTTCTCCCGCTAATCTCCTCCTGCCTCTTCTCATTTGCACCTCACCTACTCGTGTCCATTCCGAGTAGATCTGATAATTCGCCCTTCGAAAACACAAAGGCCTCATTTGCCAAAGGGTTAAGGAAGAAGGATTAAAGAAAAGGATTAATGTACTTAGTCCATTTGATAATTTGAAAGACTAAATTATTAACCCATTAAATAAGTTTTAGTTTAGCCATTGTGATCAGTTTTAGCGTTTGGGAATAACAATAATTTTGACTATTTTCTTTATAATTAGAATGGTTAACTCTTATCTATACTACTTATAAAAGAGAATACCCATGTCAAAACTTTTACATACCCATTTTGCCCTTTACAAATTATTTAATTCTAATTTTGTCCTATATTTTACTCCATTCACCCCCAATTTATCACTATCCCTATCTCAGTAGTCTTCGTTAATTAAATGATTATGCCTATCTTTCTTTCCTTACTCATCATCCGATCTCTCCTCTGCCCCTCTCCCTCTCTCTTCGATAACGCCCAATTCGGCCTCGACGCTTTCGATTCCGCCGTTTCTACAGAGCTCAAAATCGATCTGCTCTCTCTTCATCCATCTCTCTGTGATAACGCTCAAGCCGATCGGCCCCCTTTCCCTCTCTCTTTCATAACGCCCAAAATCGATCCGATCTCTCCCCTTCCCCAGCCCTTCGGACTCCTCGCTTCAGTTTCCCTCTCCTCTCTTTATAAATACCTTCTGCTTCAATTTTGATGGAACAAAGAAGGGTTTTTTTTTCCAAGGTAATTTCTTATTCATATTCTCAGTTTGATTGTTTGGTGGATAACCTTTATTTTTGGTATTGATTGATTGTTAATTGTTGCTTTTAGGTGTCCGATATTGATTGGAGGACTAGAAACCTATCAAGGTAACTCTATGATTTTTCTCTTACAATTCTTGCATTTTTTGACTTTTTTTGTGATATCTGTTGATTATGATTAAACTGCTATATTTTGTAGTGAGCTCTCTATTTTGTAGTAGCTGCTATATGCACGAGTAAATAAATCCAACTAATTTATTTCTGTACATAGGCACTTTAAATGATCCAGATGATTTAGCATGCATTTTCTTTCTGAGTTGCACTTGTTATTTGCATCAGTATTATGATTATGAAACAACGAGCACCAAAATCCTTTGTCAACTAAATGATACATTAAGATAGTTAACCTGCAATGTTTGGTGGAAAAATAAATCAAAACACATACATGTTGCAGACATTAGTCCTTCAAACCATGAATCAGAACTCGATCTCAAGAAGATGCAGATTGTTTTAGGTGTTAACCAAAATTAATTTATTAAAGACTTAGGCCAACTAATTGAAACATTAGATTGTTTCACGTATCAGGAAATGCTTTATGGCTTCCTAAGAATGATTCTGCATCAGCATCCATCTTGTTGTCACCAGACTTCCCTGAAGTCTGTTCAACTTCAACATCTAGAGGTCCATGATTACTGGAGGGTTTAGGATTATCTTCAATAATGTCTAGCCTACTCTATTGGCTGATGCATTTCTGGAGTTTGACTGCACAAGTATTTCTAGGATCCTTTGTCGGGTAAAGAAAATCCATACTTTCAACTAAAACTAAGCATTGATCAGCGCTGATAGCTCCATTCTTTGCAAGTGTGACATCAAGCAGATGGAATGGTCCATTTTCAACAAATTTGTGGTTAGAAAGCAATAAGTCTGGTAAAGTCGGTGAAAGAGGACAACTATTTAAATATTAAGAAACATTAACAATGCTAATTAAACATTGATTATTAACTATTTCTAGATTGTTTCAGGTAATAAACATTGATTATTAACAAAACTAATTGAAAGTTATATATTCTCGATAATCTTGTGTTTGTATAGATTTTTAACAATGCTATATGGATTTGAAAATTGTAGTACTAATTTTCAGGAGTTTTGATAGTTTATGAAGATTTTAATTCAGATCATTAGATGTACATATGGGAGTTTAGCTTGTTCCTATGCTTCATATATAGGCTTTCTACATTAGTTCTTCTTCTTTTATTTTTATTAATTACAATACGAAATGAACAGTCAACAGTCCAGTAGTTCACCTAATTTTTTCTATATTTACTGGTCATTATTAGCGTATGTCAGTCTATCTTAATTGCCATTAGCAAATTTTGTCAACATGAGCAATCTGATAACTTGGTTTGAGTGTACTAACAGATCCAAGCTATTATTAGTTAGTAGACAAGTGGATATATACGTTTTAGAGAAAGTTGTAAATGTTACAGCTTTATTTTTTCTTACTATTTTGTCTTTTTAGAACTACTTGAGAGTACATTATATATATAGTTCAAGAAGAACCAACTTCAAATAAATGCCTAGGTTTCTGATATGGTTATTGCTTATGAGGCTCAGATGTACATATGCCTTAACCTAATGGAGTTTGTATGTGAATAATGGTATGTATCAAATTAATTGCAGTGGATTAACGTTTTGACCTCAATTATGTATGTCGGTAGGAAATAGCAGTTATTAGCAAATTAGTGGAATGTTATTCTTGATATTAAGGTAAGATGGCATTTGCATATGTTAAAACACTTGAATTGAAATTTAAAATATTACTTTAACTTAAGAATTAGAATGTGAGCAGCCAGCCATTTCACTGACCAAACTCAAGAATTAGAATGTGAGGATACTTTAACTTAAAGTATCAATATGAGCAGTCAGCCATTTCTTCAACTGACAAAAAGAATAATTTGCATCTAGGGCGGTTATGATCATTGATCAAAACTCAAAAGTACCATCTGCCTGAACAAATGCTCCAAGGTTCCTTAGTTGCATGAATCATTAAACACCAACAATGGTTATTTCCCTTAATTTTTCTTTCTTCTTAATTCTATCTTTTAGATTGTTCTTTTTGTCTTTTTTATCATCTGTCTCTGCTTAAAATTTAGGATGTTGTAAAGCTATGCATGTTCTTTGTGCTTTCCTCTTACGTATTCAACAAGTACAAGTTGTTCTTGATATTAAGGTAAGATGGCATTTGCATATGTTAAAACACTTGAATTGAAATTTAAAATATTACTTTAACTTAAGAATTAGAATGTGAGCAGTCAGCCATTTCACTGGCCAAACTCAAGAATTAAAATGTGAGGATACTTTAACTTAAAGTATCAATATGAGCAGTCAGCCATTTCTTCAACTGACAAAAAGAATAATTTGCATCTAGGGCGGTTCTGATCATTGATCAAAACTCAAAGTACCATCTTCCTGAACAAATGCTCCAAGGTTCCTTAGTTGCATGAATCATTAAACACCAACAATGGTTATTTCCCTTAATTTTCCTTTCTTCTTAATTCTATCATTCAGATGGTTCTTTTTGTCTTTTTTATCATCTGTCTCTGCTTAAAATTTAGGATGTTGTAAAGCTATGCATGTTCTTTGTGCTTTCCTCTTACGTATTCAACAAGTACAAGTTGTTCTTTGCAATTTCACATTTTCCTCCTTCCCTCTTTATATTTTTAATATCTTATTGGCTACTGGTAAACATTTCATGAATCGAAGGGCCTTATCTTACTCTATCAGAGTGTTGTTTGGACACCGTTGTGGATATACTCAAGTTTTTGCTGCAGTCTTCAGTGGACGTTTCTTAATTAAGTTAAAGAAATATTTTTCCTTTGGATATGGATTCCTTGAAAAATTTCAGATTCTTGAATTTTCAACTCTACCATCTATATCTATTTATCTATCTATATATCTATCTATTTCTATATATATTACTAAAACGAGAGCCTCTGGTTGTGGCGTTTGCACTTGGCAGATTTGTACATTTTCAACCTTTTAACTTTCCTAATTAATATTTTGTCAATAAAACTTCCCTAATTTATATTTAATCTTTACTTCCATCAATTTAACTCAAAACGCCAGCGAATTCAATCCTTTGCAGACAAACTCAAATAGAGTTTTAAGTTTCTCAGGGCTCAGAGCAATGACAAATATGTTTGAATACCTAGAGAAATTATCTGGCATCTTAGAACTCAAAAAATACACAGTCAAGTAAAAACATGCCCAATGGTGCCCAGTTCAGAATTCTACCTTGCAGCAACAACATACTGAATATATGCACTAGGATTCCATACTACATTCGTAGGAATGGAGTCAAATACCAAATTAATCTACTGAGGTGGGGCTAAATATCCCCAACTTGGTATTTGACTCCATTCCTACTGATATTAGAAGTTAATTTCTTTTTAATGTAGGGATGACTGTGTACTACAAAGTTATATTTTGATTGAAATTTACATAAACCTTCCATTTAACAATACTTCCTTGCTTTATCATGTTATTATAGTGTTTGTGGCAGCCAATATGATCTCTATAATGTCAAGACTTAGTTATATTAATAATTCCTTTCATGGTTTCATAACAGATGTTGTTGAAACGCACTGCCCGGAAATCAGTTCCTAAACATTATGAAATTAAAAAGTTTGTTAATGACAATGAAATTATAGAAATTTCATCAAATGATGATGAAGAAGAACCTTCCATTGAAGAGTATTATGATCATGATGATGAGGAGAGCTCTTTTGAAGTTAACAAAAAAGTGAAGGTTGAAAATTCAGATCCAGATTATGTACCTGGCGAAGATGCTCCTGCTACTCCTGAAGTTAATGTCCCTTTTGCTCTTAAAATCAAAGATGAAGAAGAAGCAGATAAAGTGTTTGCTAAAGCTATGGAAATTCTAGCAGCTATATGGAAATTTCGTCAGGAGAAGAAAAAATGAGTTGAGACAAGTATTAGAAAAATAAATGTCAAGTCAATAAAATAAATCAAGGTCTATGAGTTTTTGAATCATGTTGTTGGAAAATTTTATAAATTTCAGTTGTTTTAATTAGCTTAAGTTATGTGAAAAAACTTATGTTTACCTCTTTATATTTCTTTACCATCAGGTTTATGAATGATATGGATTTGTGTGAAGTATTAATGATACTTCAATTTTAGGCAATTATGATTTATGATTTATGAATTATGATTACGATTATGATAAGATATGGTTTTCAAAGTTATTAGTTCATCTTTAGAGCTTCACAAGGTTTATTTATGTATGAAATGTTATGACCTTTTGTAGGTCTTCAATATAAAATTAAACAATTGATACATTGAACAAATGCATAAAATATAATACTAACTTTTAATTTTCTTTTTTTTATCTAGGTATAAAGCTAGGTCTCAAGATTAAAAACAACCAACAACTACAACAAGGAAAATAAGGTACATTTCCTTTATAAAAATAATACTTTATATAGTTTGTACTTGCAACAGCTTCACTAGATATCATCAAACCAGAAAACCTTCTGTAAATTAATATAAAATAAATTGTTGTTTACTACTATTAATTACTTGAATCGATCCCATCCATTAATAATGAAATTATGCCTTCTTTGAATTATATATTTCAATATCTTCATTAGCAATTTAAAATGGGAATTGTAACAATGAAAATGACTCATTTAGTGAGATTATATGAGTAAATGTATGAACTAAAATATGTCATTACTATGAGAGTCTGTACTATTACGTACTATTATATGAGGGATGTGGATCATTTACATTTAGAATATGTTCATACTCATATTTATGTTGATGTTACTTACTTAAGGCGCAGCTCATCCTTTCCACTTTACTTAATTATTTTATTCAAGTGGAATATTTTATTCCTAGCCCAAGATCATATGACAATAAAGCAGCTTATCAATTAATCATACTTGATTATTTTATTCAAGTGAAACATGTTATTGTATGATACTATCCATCCCTTATGTTTGATTATTAAAACCAACATTGAATATCATATTAAAACTTTATGTAAATTAATGTTAAATATATGGTTGTTTATCAGTCATTGTTGACATCCTTCGCCATACAAACTACCATTTCCTACGGGTTTCCACAACCGAGGGTAGGATTTAGTTTCTGATATGCTTCCATGGTTGACTTTTTATTAACCAAAATTACACAACATTTAAGATTCAACAGATATTAATAAAGTATGGGATAATGGACTGCAAGATATTTGACGCCTAACAACAATATGCCTCGTAATAATAATTAAACCAAAGAAATTTATTTTCATATATGGTTGTACTAACTTTTTACTTTCGATATTTTTGTCAGAATGCAAGATTAAGATCAAACAACAATTACAGCAAGGAAAACAAGGTACATTTCCTTTTCAAAAGTAATGCTTTATATAATTCGTATACTAATTATAACATTAGTTTTATTAGTGTGCAATTACTATGTTAACTAATTGAATTTAACTACATTATGAAATTTCACACATAATAAATGAATTCAAAACATTTAAAATTTAAAATTTAAGTTTATTATATGTATGTACTAGAATAATATGAAAAATAAATTAATGTTCAATTCTTTTGCAGTTCAAATAATATTCTCACAAGTTTTCGTGAAAAACAATTAGAAAAACAAATGGAACCAAATGAAGGTTAGTCGAACAAATTTAATTTTTCTAATGCATCCTCCAGATAATCAATAACAAATAATTCTAATATATTCATATAAATTTATCAACATCATCAAAGAAAATGAAGAGGAAAAATTACTACAATGCGTTAACTACTAAGGAAAGAGAAGCTTATATTGGAAGGATGTGTCGAAATAAGAGAATAAAGAGGACTATGGATAGTAGTCCAAATGCAGAAGATCAATCAATGAAAAGAAGTGCACGTTGGCTAGAACGAGCATCTAATTACCAAGTTGAATGCAACGGTGAGCTTTGATAAGTTTATAAATATAATAATTTAAGTTTCTACAATAAACAAAATTAACTAATAACATATTACAATCGTATAGGAACAAATATATCAAGGCCGTCTTGTTCAGAACTACACAAGCTTGGAAAGATAGCAAGTTGCATCCATTGTGGAGCAATGAAATTTGAATATGAGAGTCCATCTTTTTGCTGTAATAATGGAGAAACAGTACTTGTGGAACCTTGTATCCCAGATGAATTATATAACTTGCTAACATCGGATTGTAATGAGGGTGTTGAGTTTAGGAGAAACATTAGAGCATACAACAGTGTTTTCTCATTCACCTCATTTGGGGTAGCAATTGATAAAAACTTGGCATCGTCAAGGGATGGAATATACACTTTTAGAGCGCAAGGTCAGATTTACCATAGTTTGCCTGGATTGATACCACAAAATGATAGACCTCGCTTCTTCCAATTATATTTTTATGACACGGATAATGAATTGCAAAATAGGATGAATGTTTTACAAGAAGGGAAATTATCAGAAAATACAATGAAGACTATAATGAAAATCCTAGAAGACAATCCTTATGCGAAAATTCTACGGAGGCTTAAAGATGTACCAACGTTGAGAGAATTACAAATCTGTATATCTAAGAACACCAATCTTGATCAAAGGATTTATAACTCTCCAACAGCAGAGCAAGTGGCAGCAATTTGGATAGAAGGATACAATCCAAATGAACCGTTAAATAGAGAGATTATAGTACAAGAGCACTCTGGACAAAGGCATCAAGTCAAACATTATTATAGTTGTTATGATCCTCTACAATATCCGATTTTATTTCCAAATGGTGAGAGTGGGTGGCAACAGTTTATCTACAGAGGTCGGAACGAAAGAATACAATTAAATATGACCGAAGAAAGTCAGACATTGGATTTATCTAGACAGCTTAATGAGGAAGAATCACAAGGTAAAACCAACGCCAAATTTTAATCTCATAAGTAAAATATATCATATCTTATCAATTTCTAAAATTTTTTTAAGCTTATAACAAATATCGAAAGACAAGGAGGGCAATATGTTTCTTGTAGGGAGTATTATTGCTACAAGCTTCAAATTCGGAATCCAATAAAATCAATTCTGCTACTTGCTGGACGACTATTTCAACAGTTTGCTGTGGACATGTATGTGAAGTTAGAGACAACGCGACTTGATTTCTTTAGAAAACAACAATCGAATATAAGAGCAGAATTGTATCAAGGAATTGTTGATAGTGTTACTGCTGGGGAAACACGTGGAGATCAAGTTGGACATAGAGTTGTTTTACCACCATCTTTCATTGGAGGACCAAGAGATATAAGGCGTCGTTATATGGACGCTATGGCTCTTGTTCAAAGATACGGTAAACCAGATCTCTTCATTACAATAACATGTAAGCCAGATTGGGATGAAATAAGGAATGAGCTTCTAAATGGACAAACAGCACAGGATAGACCGGATCTTTCTTCTAGAGTTTTTAGAGGAAAAATAGAGGATCTTAAAGACCAGCTATTTAAGAAAGAAGTATTTGGTAAAGTAGCTGCACGTGTCTATGTCATTGAATTTCAGAAAAGGGGACTTCCACATGCTCATATATTATTAATTTTGAAACATGAATATAAGCTAATGAGCCCAGATCATTTTGATAAATTTATATCGGTAGAATTACCAGATCAATCACTATTTCCAATGTTGCATGTGAAGGTGGTAAAACATATGGTTCATGGCCCTTGTGGATCATTGAGGAAAACAAGTCCATGCATGGTTGACGGAAAATGTAAATATCACTACCCACGTCCTTTTTGTTCAAAGACAAGTTTAGGGGGTGATGGTTATCCAATATATATGCGAAGGAATGATGGAAAGAAAATTTTTGTACGTAACGCAATTTTAGACAATCAATGGATTGTTCCATACAATCCTTACCTATTAAGTAGGTATAATTGTCATGTCAATGTTAAAGTATGCTCTGGACTTAAGGCTGTAAAATATCTTTATAAATATATATACAAAGGGCATGACAAAGCAGCTGTGTGCATTGCGTCAAATGAGGCAACACATCCAGTAGATGAGATCAAACAATACCAAGATGCGAGATGGGTATCAGCACAAGAAGCAATTTGACGGATTTTTGAATTTAAGATGAATGATATACAACCCCCTGTTATTAACCTCCAATTACATCTTCCAAATAAGTAAAATGTTTATTATTGGAATAATAAAGATCTTCGAAATATTATGACGTGGGAGCACACAGCTAAGACAATGCTTACAGAATTCTTTAGAAAATGTGCTTCAGATCAAAAAGCAAGGATGTTGCTGTACAAAGAATTTCCTGAACATTATGTGTGGGTAGTAGGAAAGAAATGTTGGAATGAGAGGGAAAAAAAGGCCGTGATTGGACGAATAAATTCAGCAAATCCTATAGAGGGGGAGAGATATTATTTAAGGCTTTTATTGAATCATGTTAAAG
This sequence comes from Asparagus kiusianus, assembly GCA_022839385.1. Lineage (NCBI taxonomy): Eukaryota > Viridiplantae > Streptophyta > Magnoliopsida > Asparagales > Asparagaceae > Asparagus > Asparagus kiusianus. Next base: position 727,004 of record BQKN01065142.1, read on the forward strand.
GTCCTACTTCTTGGGATGACCTACTCACTGTTGATGGATTACTTGTGAAGACTTTTAAAGAGTCTGCACAGAAAAGAGGACTCTTAGAATCCGACGATAGTATAGTCGAATGCTTGGATGAAGCAGTAAATTTCAAGATGCCATACACATTAAGAAGATTATTTGCAACTATTCTGGTTTATTGTCAACCAACAAATGTCAGATTATTATGGGAGAGATATAGACCAGCAATGTCTGAAGATTTCGTTCAAAGATCTATAGCGACAGATGTAGAACAAACTGCATGGGCATTAAAGGGAGTTAATTATTTCCTAGAGAGCATGGGGAAGACAATACAAGATTTTGATTTACCTAAATTTATAAAGGATGAAATAGATAATCCATCATGCAATCTACGAATCATACAGGATGAGATAGATGTTGAAGTTTGTCAGGAAGATATAGATGGTAAGTACAAATTAAACGAAGATCAAAGAAAAGTTTTTGAAATAATAATGGACAGAGTTAATATGAATAAGGGAGGAGTTTTTTTCATAGATGGTCCTGGAGGGACGGGAAAAACATTCTTGTACAAAACTATTCTTGCCAATGTCAGATCAAAAGGAATGATTGCAATAGCAACTGCAACTTCAGGAGTAGCAGCATCTTTACTACCTGGTGGTCGCACATCACATTCACGTTTTAAGATACCTATTAATGCCACTGAGACAACAGTTTGCAATATATCTAAACAGGAAGGTACTGCACATTTGATTAGAAAAGCGGCACTGATTATTTAGGATGAAGCACCTATGGCAAAAAGAGTAGCAATTGAAAGTGTAGATCGTACAATGCAAGACCTATTGAGTACAAAAGAATTGTTTGGTGGTAAATTAGTAGTTTTTGGAGGAGATTTTCGTCAAGTGTTGCCAGTTATTCCAAGAGGAACAAGGAGCCAAACAGTTAATGCCAGCTTAGTAAAGTCTTATTTGCGGGAGAAGATGGAAAAGATAACATTAAAAATAAACATGCGAGCAAAAAATGATGAAGAATTCAGTAAATTCTTGCTGCGTGTCGGAAATGGAACAGAAAAAACAACTAAAGATGAACTTATTAGACTTCCTGAAAGTATTGTGATTGAAGATAGCAAAAGTTGACAATCGGAAGTTGAATTGTTAAACCAAGTATTTCCATCAATTGAACAAAATGCAAATTCAGCTGAGTATATGACAGAACGAGCTATTCTTGCGACAAAAAATGAATATGTAGATGAGCTCAATGACAAGCTTTTGGATAAATTTCTTGGTGATGAGATTATTTTCCATAGTTTTGACAAGGCTATTGATGATCCAAATAACTACTACCAAGAAGAATTTTTAAACAAGTTGATGCCTAATGGTCTTCCACCGCACAAGCTAAAGCTGAAGCAGAATTGCCCGATAATGTTGCTTAGAAACTTGACCCGTCAAATGGACTTTGCAATGGAACTAGAATGGTTTGCAAAGAATTTGATAAAAATGTTATTAAAGTAGAAATAACAAAAAGTCATCATGCGGGTCAAGAAGTCATGATTCCAAGGATACCATTATCACCAGCTGAAAATGAAAATTACCCTTTCAAATTTCAACGAAAACAATTTCCTATAAGGTTATGCTTCGCAATGACAATAAACAAAGCACAGGGACAAACAATTCGCACAGTGGGTATTTATTTACCACACCATGTTTTTTCACATGGACAATTATACGTTGCTTTATCTCGTGGTGTATCAACACACAATACAAGAGTGCTGGTTAAATGCGAAAGAAAACAAAAGAAAGGATATACATACACCAAAAATATCATCTACAAAGAAGTTCTATCCAGAGAAAGGTTAGAAAAAAAAATTTAAATGACTAACTTATTTATTTTAAATAAATGTCAATAACAAAAATATCAAAATTAAATTTAATTATTTTAAAGCAATAAATATTGTAATAAGAAGATGGTGAAAAAATAAATATCATTATTATAATTTGTAAAAATTACTTTATTTGATATTTCTAATATTTACTATTGTTACAGGGAAGATGATTGCTGAAAGATAACGTAAAGGTGAATACAACTTCATTAAGGATTTGAAGTTATATCAAGAATCTTTCTCAATCAAAGTGCTTATACTAAAAGTGTCCTTGGAGCAATTCTCATCATCAAAAGGTTCAGGTCAGGTTCAAAAGATTATTGTGATTGACGAAGAGGTAAGTACAACTCTTCAAATGAAATATTTATTATTACATTTGATTTTCATTAAATTTTTACTTAACTGGAAATTTATTTTAAAGTTTAAGAAACAACAAATAAATACAGGGAACAAAGATTCAAGCCACACTATTCAATGCTACAATAGCAACATTTGAGGAATACATCCATCTCAACAATACCATTATCATCAAGAATGGTATAGTCAGGCCTATAAATAGGAAATATGCATCGGTGAATCCGAATTTTGAGCTTGCTTTTGGACAAAACACAAAAATTACAGTATCCGAAAATGAAATCAATATCGGTACCCTACCATTTTCATTCAAGCGATTCGAAGAGGTGACAAAGACAAATAATGAAAATATATTTTTCGGTATGCTAAATTTTTAATCGTAATAACATAGCATTTGTAATACAAAATTAAATTTTTAAGCACTAAAATTTTAATCTTTATACAGATGTGTTAGGATTCATCACTTCAGTGAGACCGTTGTACACAACAAATACATATGTTAGAAGGCAGATCACAATAATGAATGAAGAGTAAGTGCTTTTAAATAAGAAATAATTTTTCAATAACAAATATTAAAATACTAACTTATCTATTTAACAATTTTTTTAATTGACACAGGATGGATCCATTGGTATTAACATTATGGGGAGAGCATGCAGAGAAAGAAGGTCAAGTATTCGAAGGCAAGAAAAAACAAAAACCAATTATAGCAATAATTAATGTTACTACAAATAGATATATGGGTAAGACTTTTCAATTTAATTGTTTTAAAAATTTTATATATCCAAAAAATAACCATATAATGAATACAGGAGTTCCGCAACTATCATCAAAGCCTGCAACAATATTTTTGATAGACCCAAACATTACTGAAGCACACACTCTTAAAGAATGGTAATGCTTATGCAAATAAAATCCTTCCTAATGTAATTTTGAAAAAAAAATACATGTCTTAAATATAGGATGACAAGGAAGGGGAAAAATTATGAGAAACTGATGCAGCAAACCCCATCGAAGCTAATGAGAAGGTCTAAGAAGGTTATGCTTGGTGATATCATCACATCATCAACAGCTACGAAACATGTATTTTATTATATTGGTTAAGAAATTAACAAGATAAATAAAAATAAATTATGAATTTATAACTTGATTGCTATTTTTTAGAATATGTATTCCTACTT
>BQKN01065142.1:746667-772024 GCA_022839385.1 Asparagus kiusianus
GGGGGGGGGAAGAAAGTAAAAGATAACATGCTTATGATCCTTGGGTTAGTCTCTGCATCTCTCCTTGGCTATCGAGTGTCTCCATGAGAAGAGGAGGAGCGTACTGTGCCGTCCCTTGATGTTCTTCTGCATCTTGGCAGAAGGAGAGGATGATAGTGTCGATTGCCATCTCAACCACTCCAAAGAAGAGGGTTGCGACAATGTAACCTAAGCCCCAGGATACCTGGAGGAAAAACACAAAATTAATGTTCGGATATATCGAGTATAAGTTATAGGATGAACGCAGATACATCTGATACTAACGTAAGACACTGTGTATTCACTAAAAATGTCAGCATGGCCCAGCTATAAGGCCGAGGGTCAACCTGTAGAATCTAAAAGCAACAAATAATCATACAGTACACATATATTGATTTCCTCAACTTAATGAGTTGACAGCAGAGCCTAATAAGAATAACTTAATAGCAGAAAGGTGTTACGGGAACACTTAACAACTACATAATACTCGACACACACAGAAGTTATTACATAACCGGAAAACAACATTGTTCCTATTATTTGCAAGATGACCTACAGAGGGCATTCTAGATGCTTCTCAACTATTGACGGCAAGGTCAAGCAAGTGCTTTACCGTTGCTTGATCACCACTTTTTGTTAGTATGATGAAACCACTTATATCCTATCCCTAAACTATTTTATCAGTACTTATACTATTTTCCGCTCAATTCAAAGAGCAGTTTAGACTTTTTCTTGAATTAAATTGAGGGCAAAAGTAATACGGTCATGTGATTCACATGTGACATTTCATCGTCTGGTGTGCTAATTAACAGTTTTAGGATATAAGAGGCTAGACCCTCAATACTACGGGGATGTATCTGCAACTAACCCCACATTCTATCAAGATTGCAGTAAACAATAACTTGTGTGATCCTCATGCCAGAACTTGTAGCATCTATCTGTACAACAACCAGGCTCTACTCTGAATTGTGCTCGATAGCCTTTCCCATTTTGACGTGAAAATAATTTTAAGAGACTGATAGTACTATGGCAGTAATGATGTCTATGACTTATATTGATAGACAGAGCGATAACCATGTTATAAATGAGTTATGAGAAACTTACCAGAACAGGAAACAGAGGAGAGGAGATCTTGTTATGGGAAGATTTGTACTTGTGAGTGTCCAGCATGAGGAACGCAAACAAGGCACAGAAAAGGCTAACGCAGAACTTGCCGAGAAAGAGGATAATATCTCCAATAACATTTACTTTCCCAATACGCAAAATGTTGTTCATAATGAGACCCGTCGCAATTGAAGAAGCTTTGCAGAATCCTTTACCAGTGATGGCAATCTGGAAATAATAACGCATGTCAGTAACATGACTGCAAAAAGATTTCTAATGGACATGAGAAAAACAAAGAATGTCAGATGAATAAAATGTTATGTTCAGTATCTCTGGTTTTCACGAGTTCATTGATCCATACTTGTACTCGAAGAATATATATAATTTCTCCAAGGATAATCTATCATGTGAAAAGCTAACATGTTATATAGATGCAGAAATATTCATATGAAAAGTACATCTATGAAAAGTAGATAGTTTACTATGAAAAGTGGAATACTATATAGGGATAGAAGGATTTACAGAACAAAGATCGAAATATATGAATAGATAAATTCATACGAAAAGTGGATAGATTATTAGGGAGAAAATTTTCCATTAAGTGTTGGTAGAAACATATTAAAGCTGATAGATTCATATGGAAAGTGGATGAATTATATAAACATAGAGAAGATGTGGAGACAAGGATAATAATTGATATTTTAAAAAAATAAAGCAACATAAAGGGGGCGGAGCAAAGCTTAAAAAAGGATTAAGGTTTTTCAACTTTGAGTAGTCAACTTATAGAAACATTTTTGAAAATGTCTACAGAGTGGAAGCATTTTTCCCTCAGAACTATTATATGATTTCATCGATGACCACTTAAAACTTACCATGATATATGCATTCCGGTTCACAGACCTAATTGTCCAATCAATGCATCCAAGGCAACAATGAGAGGATGCAGATGTCACTCTCCCTAACCGACTCGAAGATGTAGTATCAACAAATTTCAACCTGCGTCTGAGTGACTCAAGAATAAAGCGCACAGTCTCAACAGGGAAGACGACGAGAGAACCCAGGGCCACAGAACCGAGGCCATAGCGCAAGAGACGCCGCATAGAAGCAAATACAGGGAGAAATGGTATTTCCTCCTGCGTGATAAAATATCCATTCAGGCCACCCGGAAAAAAAAACAGGTTTTTTTAAAGATAGTCCCCCTTTCATATTTTGAAATTAGTTGCCCAAATCATTGAAATTGCAATTAGGTCTCCAAGTTCTTAAGTTAGTTTGAAATTAGTCTGTCAAATCTTTGAAATCAATATAAGGTCCCCCAATTCTAATAAGTTGTTGCAATTAATCCCTCTAACTGCTACTTCTACTCTTGATCAGAAGAACTAATTTCAAAATAAATTAAAAGTGGGGGACCGCGTAGCGATTTAAATGATTAGAGGAACTAATTTCAAAATACATAGTAATTGGGGGAACCTAATAGCAATTTCAATGATTTGAGGAACTAATTTCAAAATATGTGAGATTTAAGCAACTAATATTTAAAAACCCAAAACAAAAAAAGATCTGTTGAAAACTCGTAAAAAAAGATTAGGAGGCCATAGTATGAGAATCCTTTTAGATGTTATTCTCTGTTCCATCTCATGCTTCAGAGATGAAAGTTTTTTTCTACTATTGAAAAACTGACCATCTCGCACCATTTAGAATCTTGTTTTAAAGACATGCAACAATCTTAACTTTGATTAATTATTCAGTGCAGCTAAGTCAAGCTTAAAATTTCAGCTAATTAAACGACCCACATTAGGAATAAAATTAGATGATTGAAATCTTACACCTTTTCCATATATCCTGAACTATTTTGCTTAAAAGATTAAAGCTTAATCGTAAGAATCAAATTACAATCGCAAGTAGTTTTAAATTGGAAATTTTGTTACTCTACTTTGACTGTAAGTTTTGTTCTTATTTTTATTTTTCCTTTTTTTTTCTTGCTTTGGTATATTAAGTTGAACCAAGAGAAATTGCAGTACATAATGGCATATTCCAAGCTAGGGCATGCATATATGAATATGTCTATATCTATGATAGCTTTCTGACACAAGATACTTACAGATATTTCCCCACGAGCCCAATAATATGAAGCAACTGACCCAGCAATCACAGTCGCAGAGCATGCGATGATGAATTGTGTTGCCCAGAAACACCCAAATAAGTGAAAAAGAATGGCAATTGCAATATGAGGAGTGTAATGGATACTGTAACCACAGCAACTATCACAGTTCACCCTGTTCGATTTCAGATCATATGAACAGCAGTTTCCGCTGCAGTCATTCTTCAAGATCTGACCAGAGCTAAAAAGATTCAAGGCTGCGGAAAGCCAGAACATGTAGAAAATTGCAAGGATAGCATATGGCAGAACAGGAAAAATAATAAGTGCCTGAACTTCACCAATGACCTTTGCAGCCACCTACATAAATAATTAAGCCATTAGTAACAAAAAAACAGATAAATCAAAAGGTCCATTAACCCTAGGCTAATCTATTGGGCCTAATTGACTCAAATGGATTAACTTTTGGTGAGTCACAATCCGTCCATATTTAACCATCTACCCAAGTTATCGATAGCGGATAGTGTCGCATAGCGGTGAGGCATCGCTAAGGCTATTTCGGGCTATTGCGGCAAAATAACGATAAAAAACACAAAGTCAAATAGCGGTCTAATTTAGATATGTATAAATACTAAAAAAGAAAAATTAAAGAAAAATCTAAGAAATCTAAAAGTACATATTGGATGATTTAAAGAGATTTTAAACATGAAATAGACATGTAACCATCACGTAATACCGAAGATGACTGGAGGAGTCAAAAAGTCGTCGTCTTCGAGAAGAAGAGCTTAGCGGTAACAGGACTACCCTAAGAGGAGTTCACGGTGAAGGAGGCGAGAGGAAGTATCAAGGTAGGTGCCAAAGGCTATGAGAGGTGGTAGGAGTATGTTGAAAATCACATGAGACGATGGAATGCAATGGTCAAGGGTTGAGTTTAATTTCTAAAAAATAAGCCTCAAACCGCTTTTAAATAGCAGTCAAAAAGCAAATTTCTAATGCAATCGCTCACTATTTACCGTTATGACACACTATTGGCCGCTTTTGCGAACAGACATATTCCACAGTATGTCACCACTATTGCGCGATAGCGTAGCGGGCGATAGTGTCGCGGAAAGGGACCGCTAACGCTATTAGTGATTGCGGGGCTATTTACCGCTATTTATAACAGTGCATCTACCCATCTTACCCTCTTGCCACCGTGGGACTAAATCTCATCTCATGTCTTTCTCTAGACCAATCTCCCACTTAACGGAATGGATGTGAGAAACTCTAATGTGGGATGGGGTGAGGGCTCCGATCTAAATATAGGAGAACTAAAAAGAAAAGAGAACATAGATAAATAGGCTTTCACATACAATGATTTTACACCCTACTAAGGGCTTGTTTGGATGTCAAGAAGTATTGGAAATAAAAAATAGGTCAAAGAAGTAACTTATAAAATTATGAAGTATTTTTTTCTTTTTCTTTTTTCCACACGTATTTGGAAGTAATGGAAATAGTACTTCTTCCACTTCATTCACTTCTTTTGTTTGGGCAACAATTGAAATATTGTTAGAAAGTAACTAATACATTCTATAAACTATAGTGAGCTGACCTCCCTTTATTATAATTTAACCAATAGTACAACATTTTAACATATATTATAGCACATCAGATTGAGTTATAATGATTTATAATAATGTATAGTGCATTGATATGAATCTTTTGACTTTAAAAAAATTACCATGGATATTTTTAGTATACGATGGAATTTAGAAGTTCATGGGTTCAAAAATAGACCAAGTTAAAAGAGTGGGTTAAAATAGAAAACCACATAAATGTGATTTGTTTCATTAAAGAAGTTGTCATGTGCAAAAAAAAAGACTAATATAATCAGGGATTCGGGAAGAGATAGCATCAGCCCAGCGAATTTTGGATTTCACGCCATCCACCCCTTCACATGTGGACCCCACCCATTTTCGTTCAATTCCGAAGCGTTTCGGAGCTCCAAGGGGATAAAAAAATTTAGGTAATGAATGTGACACATAGGCGCCACATCACCAATGTAGAAAGTAGAGGAAGTAATACTTCCAAACAAACATGTTTCTTTGCTCAAAAGTAGCATAAGTAGCATTTATTTTCTTTATTTCAACTACTTTATAACCATTTCCATGCAACAAATAAGCCCTAAAGAATAGTCTTCAAACCTAAAGGCTTCACAGAGGAAATACTTCCAAACAAACAAACGTGTTTTTTCGTTCAAAAGTAGCAAAAATGGCATCTATTTCCTTTACTTCAACTACTTCAAGGCATGTTTGGCAACGGGTCAAAGTGGCTTATTAGCCATTTTTGTGGCTTATAAGCCACTGCAACATGTTTGGCAACGGCAACCAGCTTATTTTGGCTTATAAGCTCAAAAATAATAGCCCTCCTAACTCAGCTTATCGTTTAGTGACTTATATGCCGTATAGTTTGACCAAGTAAATGTCAAGTTGTTAAGATAATTCCAAAGTCTATTCAATGCTTAAATTTAGAGTCATGGCCAACCTGGTCATTTTAACAACAATAACGGATTATAATCCACTCATTTACAAAACACTCTCCTATTAAAAGCGGCTTACAGTTCATCTTTTACCAAACACTTTGTCTTATAATCCACTTAGCTTGCAATTCATTTATGGATTATAATCCAAGTGGAGTATAAGCCAAGTTCCCAAACATGCCCTCATAGATACTTCTTCCATGCAAACAAACAAGCCCTAAAGAGTGTTTTCAAACCTAAGGGCTTCACACCCCACTAAAAAATAGGCTTCACTTCTAAAGGCTTAACATCTGAGGAGACAATTCACATGCTCAGGAAGAGAACACTTCTCATGCTTGACAACTAATCATAGAAGAGAATAGAAATTGCACAGAGAATTATTATCAAAATAATGCTCACCTTTAAAACTGATGTCGCCATAAGGATGCGCCGGGTAATGGCTATTGACGCGAGAATAGCAATAATCATCACAATTGTCATCAGAACAGCCACAGCACGAAGGTGACTTAATTCCTGGAAAGCGAATAGGTAAGCAATGAAGAATGATTTATAAAGCAGTACTTTAAACAATAGGAACTTACCCTCCCGCTAGTACTGAAATATGGATCACTTTCACCAATGACAACTGAAACAGCATCATTCCCAATCCATCCAGCTAGAAACATTAAAAAAACATTTAGAAACTTGCTAAAAACATGGCAGATTATATGCAAGATTATGCCAAAAGAACTTAATTGAATGTAGAAGAATTAAGAATATTGCAGATATACGTCTAACCTTTTGCGTAGTAAAACATTGTAACTGATACTATAAGAACATCAAAGACAATCACAGTTATCCAGGTCATTGCAGCAACAAAGTACCGAATCATCAGTAGCCAGATCACTGACAGAAAGAGCGGAACTATTCCACCACAAACAATCAACACTGGCCAAGCCTTTCCAATATCAGCTATATACCTCTGTATATCATAAAAAGAACAGTGTAAACATTATGACAATATAAGTAGTTTGATGTATAAACTTCACGGACCTTATCAGCTATATACCTCTGTATATCATAAAAAGAACAGTGTAAACATTATGACAATATAAGTAGTTTGATGTATAAACATTATGACAATATATAGTTAATTTCTAGCATGATTTAGCAATCCTTGCATATAAAATTGAACATAGTAAAGTAGTAGATTAAGTAAACGCAAGTCATATCCAACATAAATTACAAAAGAGAAACGGACCTTCAACACAGCAGAGTGAGCGTTGACGGCCTGGTGAATAGTTTTATCTATTAATATGTTCTCCTCAATGCTGACTCCACCCATCTGTTGCCAGTGTCGCATAGATGAGTTGGATGCACGTGCTATAAATTGACAGCTCCAAAAGACTGAAACAAGAAATTGGAGGCAGTTATAATTTCCTATGGTACAGAGATAAGCACGTGCAGGAAATTTCCATTCATTTTGTGTAAACTTAACTAATTCTGCAGAGAAAGAGAAAAAGGTAAAAACCATTATTTACTTCACAATGCATAGAAAAATGAATACGCAATTCCAAAGGTTAAAGACAACCATTCAAGGAACCTAAGCACCTGACTAAACTTGGCTTAGATATGAAATTGCGACTTATGCATTCATTTATTACCATTGATAGCCATGAATTGTTAAACTTGCACTTGCCATGAAGAAATATAAAATCATACAGGACCAATCACTACGTTTTGTAGGAATCACATATTAAATTTTTTTCTTACCATTTTCACTAGGAAATATAACCGGGTAACAAGGGCCTTGCAGCTGAAGAGAGTTATTCCTCATCTCCGGTGTGAGAAACTCGTAATAATCGTAGTCCCTATCGATCCAATCATCCACAGACATGTGGATGTCTCCTTCAGGATAATCACACACCCAATTTAGACCATCTTCAGAAGGAGTCGGGCATTCCATTAAACAGATACTCCTAGCATCGGTGAGCTTGAACTGGCTTCTCTTATCTGCACTTTGGTAGATTTGGTTGGGATTCATCCAGTATTTAACCTCCAATTCACGTAGATCTGGGTCACCATGCTTGCTTCCACATACATTGCCTTTGTAGTCCAACCCATATGTCAGCCTAAATGAAACAATCACCTTGGATTAGTTAATCAAATGCCAAAGGTAAAAACAGCTTAATTCACCATTCAATATTGTAAACTAAATAAATGAGTGGTGCAGTTTAAACCATACAATCTTTTATGCAATGCATGAGGTTCAGTTATGTATATTATTCTTTTGAGTCCAGTTGTAATCAATAAGAAGTAGTTCATTTAGCCTTTTCCAGAAGGAATACCAACTTTATCTCACCAAAAAAAATTAATAAATAGATAAATACAAAAAGGAATACCAACTCTTGAGGAACTTAACAATTTGACACTAGATAATTTTCTTACTGGAAAAACAAAAGAGGATATTTCCTACAAAATGGCTTATAATACTAGTAGAGCACGCTCTCAAATGAACCGGAACAACTATGAGATGATGTTGACAGGGCAAAGTGGTACCCAAATGCATGAAAATCAATATTAGAGCCACAAACAATTGCCGGAAAAAGTTCTTCCAACAATTAGCACAAGACAAACTGAACTTACAAACGCAATCATCAACAAGATTGTGAGGCTCCTCAACGTAAATGAAAATATACCTCAACAACTCGATAAAAGTCACTGTTTTAAGGTTTTCGGTCTTCAAGATTACAACTTTAAGCACGCTTCAAAATGAAAATGCATGGATACAAAATTTCCCTATGACTACATTTCCAACAAAAATAAAAGCTTTAAAATTACAAAAGGCCAGTTTTAAAAAAAAAAATTTAAAAACCAGTTTGCTAAATGCAATCGAAAGATGCCACCATAATTCCCCCCCAAAACCCTACCATTGTCACTTGGGGAAAGATTAACCTTCCAAAAAAAATTCCCAATATATTCCAAAATAAAAAATTGATTGCAAGAGATTACCTTAATGGGTCGCCTTGATTGAACCCAAAGCTCGAATTCACAATCATGGCCACCCAAAAAGCTACGAAAATAACAAGAAAAACCAAATCCCTACACTTTCGATTGTGCCTTATAATCCCACCCCCCATTTCCCCGTCTCCGTCGCTGCTCGGATATCTCCCTATGATCGCCCCAAGTGGGCCCCCCATTTTCGTTTCTACCGCCTCTCTTCAAGAGCTGTAGAGAGAGAGAGAGAGAGAGAGAGAGAGAGAGAGAGAGAGAGAAATAGGGTTTTAGCGAGAGAAAGAGGCGATTTTGGGAAGAAGAGAGAGTGAGCAGAGAGCAGAGCGCGTGTGTGCGACTGCCCAAGAATAAAGCAGAGTAGGTCCACTGTTCCGCTAGAACAGTTTAATATTCAACGACATAAGAACAAATTATTTTTATTTGATGGGTATTGGTTGGTACGTTGTGCCGGAGATGGATAGATGTCGGAGACTAAAGCGTGCGCTTTAAAAAAAAAGAGGGAGATTAAGACATGGGCCATTCGGGTTTAAAGTAATCAAGAATTAATTAGTTCGCAAATTATATGTTTATTTATTTAATCAAAGAGTGGGAGAGAATAAGACCCTAGGTTGTTCGTCAATCTAGATTTGGTTAATGAAAGGATTGGTTTTAAGATGTCATTATACTCATCCAATCATGAATGAATTCTCATAGGAACTTGTTCTTTGAGAATACCCTATAGTTTCCTCTCCTTAGGAGGGTTATTGGTTGGTGTAATTTTAGGGTAAGTGGAATAATTTTTGGGATTTTATTTTATAATGTTATTCATTAGGATAATGGGATTGCGATTTTATTTTAAGGTGTTATTCATTGAGACAATGAGATTTGGACAATTACCCCAATTTTTTCTAAAATTATCCCACTTCTATACAAACTTTTTATCCCAACCTCTAAAAATTACATCATTCTTAACTTTGGGGCAATCATGAGGAAAATTAGATAATTTTGAAGTACTAATTTATTAAATATCTAATATATGTTAATTATATTATAATATATAATATATCTTAATTATATTATATTATAAAATTATATTATAACATAAAATAATACAATATTATATAATAGTATCTAATATAACATTATTATATATCATTATTACATATTGGTTAATAATATTTTATATATTATAATATTAATATTATATTATTATAATATCACTTTATATTATTTATATATTTTTATTAGTTAGAATAAATTTATTATTGTAATATTTTTATGATATAAACTAGTTTTAGGCCCGTGCGATGCACGGATTTGTTTAATATACAAAAAATAATGTAGCAAAAGAATGCAAAATAAAACAGTAATAATATATAAGTAGTCAGAAATGATACAACCCAAGTTGCATATATAGTTTGGAAAGTTAGAAAGTTTGGAAAAGTTAAATCAGTTTAATATCATATATAGTTTGAAAAATGTAAATGTGTAAAAACGGTGTTCAGAAATATGGGGGGAGTTATTTTATTATTTATAAGGTAGAAAAAATTCAAACTTAAGCTGAAATGTCAAAAAAGTACCAAAATTGGGTAAACTTAAAAAAATTGAAAAAATGAAAGGTTTGGAAAAATGTAAACATGGGAAAATAATATTTGAACATTTTGTGCGAGTCATATCAATATTTAAACCGTTGATAACTTTCTAAAGAAATTGGTAAAGTAAAATGTCAAAAACAAAGAAAATATAATACCTATCATATAAGGGGTGTATGACATCCACTTGACGAAAATAAGAGACAATGTAATACCTAAATCAAATAAAGTCAGTGTAAAAAAATTGTATATGATTGCAATTTAAGAACATCATCAAACCATAAGAATACGGCATAAGAAGTACTCAATTAGTTAAATAAAATGCAACTTTCACATACTCTATATAAGCATAAGAAAGAACAAAAATATTAAAGTGAAATGCATTGCCATTGGAGAAAAATAACAAAACATAATATAAGAGAAATACATTCTAGTAAGATTATATTAAGTTCATCACTTACCAATAGTAAAGATAAACAAAGAAACAAACAGATCTGAAACAGAAAAATATAATTATATAGAAAGAAAAGAAAAATACACTTGTATAGGCAGAAAATTTTTTAATTCTATCTTTGCCTTATGTATTCATTTTTTTCCTTTTGTTAATGAAAGAGTGAACAATCTACCAATCTGTAGAAAAAAAACCATAACAGTCCAAAACAACAGTAGAAAAAAATGACTACCTAAGATAGGATGAGCTATTTTCATGGAAGAACTTAAATCTGTCAAATTAGCATCAACTATGTCAAATTAGAGTGCATTAACTATGTCAAATTTCAACCAAAAGTAACATGTTAGCTTGCATTTACTGTCATATTTCAGCCATTTAATTTTACAAACATTTAATGTACATCTTTGCATTTCTTCACCCAGCAGATTTAAGTCTTGTGCATCAAAGCGTTCAAGCCAACAACAACGTTCAAAAATCCAAATCTTTATCTTGCAAACAACAATAATAACACAAACTCAAATCATCATTTATTGATATTCATAATTAAATAAACAAATAACAAAAAAATGTACCTCATAAAATGACAAACAAAGAGCGAATTTGTCTATAAAAATGTACCTTATAACATAATTAAATAAACAAATAACTCCAAATCTAAAAAAAGTACCTCATAATTAAATAAACAAATAACCAAAACCAACAGCACATACCTCCGCCTCATAAAATAACTTAAAATATGATATATTAATTTAATATTTTATTTAATAATGAATACAAAAATAAAAAAGATTATTTCACTTTATTATATTAATTAATAATATATTATATTAATATAATAAAGCAAAGGGTTATATCATAAAATAACTTAAAATATGATATATTATATTATAATATAGTGCTTATATATATTTAATTTAATAATATATTAATTATATTATAATATAATATATTATATAATAATTTACTATTTTCTATTATACTTTATTATATTAATTAGCCTTAAATATATTTTTAATAACGTGGTAGCTATAATACTAAATAATATTTTATTATTAAAATAAAAATTATAATAATCTACTATACATTAAAGTATGATAATATATATAAAATTAATATAATATAATATATTATTTAATAATATTTTTTTAATTATTAATATTGAACATATTAATAGTATATTATGATTATTATAAATATTATATTTAATAAGGAGCCATGTCATCAATTATTCTATTTAAATTATAATAATTAATTATTATATTTTTAATACTAATATAATATTTTAAATAATAATATAATATTTTAAATGTTATTATATTAAATTAAAATATAATATATATATATATATAATTAATATAATATGATATATTATTTAATAATATTTTTTTAATTAATAATATTTAACATATTAATAGTATATTATGATTATTATAAATATTATATTTTAATAAGGAGCCACATCATCAATTATTCTATTTAAATTATAATAATTAATTATTATATTTTTAATACTAATATAATATTTTAAATAATAATATAATATTTTAAATGTTATTATACTAAATTAAAATATTATAATATATGATCAAATATTATATTATTGAAATATTATATTAAATATATTGTTTGTATATTATATCAATTATTATATGATATATCATATTATTATAATATGTTATATTATATTAATTAATAACATTAAGCATAGTTATAATTAGTTAGTAATTATAATATATTATATTATATTTAAGTATAAAGTAAAATAATATATCATATTATAATAATATACTAAACCAATTAGGTAAATTAATTTAGACTTAATTAATAGAAAATTATTGTACTTTAATAAGGTGTCACATCATTAATTATCTCACATAAATTATCAAATCAAAGCTTTAAATTGTCTCATTATCCTAAATTGTCTCATTTTACACCACTCAAAATACCCCAAAGGGATAAAATTGTTCTATTAGAACAATTATCTCACTTAGCCCAACTTGTCCAAACCAATAACCCCCCAGCACTTATTCCCTCAATTATTTTTTACAGTACTTATGTAACTTAAAGTTTTTAAAGTTTGCTCTTTAGTGCTTTCCTTATGCAAACGCATGCGACATTCACATGGTAATTATAGAACATCTTATCTCTTAATATTTGCTATTTTTTTGTTAAAACTATTAGAAATCTTATTTTAAGATAGAATTAGAAGCTTACAAGAATCACATAGTGCTGTGCATTAGGCTGGCCGGCCCGGGCCAAGCCCGGTGCCTGGGTTTAGCCAGGAAACCCGGGCTAGAACGGGTTCCGGGCCCGGGTACGGGCCGCCTTGTCGGTGCCCGACCCAGCCCGACTCGGGCGTAAAAATTGCCGGTCTAAGTATCCGGGCTGAGCTGGGCCAACCCGGTGCCCAGCCCGGATGCAACGATCACATAATGTGACCGTTACGAGGCAAATGTCGGGCCGGGCCGGGCCAACCCGGCTTGGCCCGGCATTAACGGTCACTTTTGTCACCGTTAATGGCCACAACGGTCAAATTTTGACCGTTGTGGTTGGGCCGGGCCGAGTCGGGCCTGGCTGGCCCGGACCTAACGGTCCGTTTTGTGATCGTTTTGGCCGGGTCGGGCCAACCATAATGGTCATTTTGGCCGTTTTGACCGTTTTTACTCTAAAAACGGTAAAATTTTGAGGGTATTTTAGTCATCTATCCAGGGGCTGCATTTATAATCAGAGGGGTTTTTCATTTGTTTTCCTCATTCAAAACTCATCTACTTCTCTCTATACTCTCTTATACACTCCTATACACTCTTATACTCTCTAATAATTGTTTTACCTCTCCAATTCTTCAATCAAATGACTTCCGGATCTGATTATGAAGAGCAAAACCTAACTCCCAAAATGAGTCCTCCTACTACAGCTACTCCTACCGATCCTACAAATATTGATCCTGAATCCGGTGGTGAAGATTCTACACCAAGCGCTCCTAAAAGGCTGAGATCCGATGTGTGAAATTTTTTCGAGAAGATAGATGTCACCAAGGATGAATACGGTAGGATTCTTACCTAGAAGGCAAAGTGCGCGTTGTGCAGTAAGATTTTCCAAGATCATCATAAGAGCGGCACCAACCACCTCAAACGCCATTTAGATAAACACAGCAAAGGCTAGACGCCTCAAAGTGATGTCCGACAATCTACGATCTCACAATACTCATCTTCTGGTAGTCTCGGTAGTTGGAATTATGACGCAGCTCATGCTAGGAAATGCGTCATCGGGTTTATCATTCTTAAGAATCTTCCTTTTAAATTAGTAAAAGATGATGAATTTGAAGATTTACTTACAGATGGTTTTTAGCCCTTATTTAAAAAAATTCTCGTCAAACTTGTCAACGTAATATTTTAAAACATTATCAGGAGGAACAAGGAAAAAAATTCTTATTTTCAAAGTTTAAACTATAAATTTTCTTTAACTTCTGATATTTGGACATCTAAAATAAAAACTGATTATTTATGGCTCTGTTTGGCAAAACTTGCTAAAACCTGCGAGATTATAGCTGAAAGGTGTTAAGCTAGCTGAAAGCTGTGAAATTATAGCTGAAAGCTGATAGCTGTGTAGCTAGCTAATTAGCTAGAGCTGTTTGGCAAAAGTAGTTGTACAACTAGCTTAAATTTGTTTAATAACTAAAAAGGACATGCAATGTTATTATATAAAATTAGAATTATTAGGGGCAAAAATAAAAGAAAAAAAATTAGTAGCTCATTCCCAAAGATAAACGCTACTTGAGGTAGCTTTCCAAAAGCTACTTGCGAAAGACACAATCTCTAAAATAATCTCCTCTTATTTTTTATCACCAAACAGCTCTACTAGCTCATTGACCAAGTCAATAAGACACAATCTTTTAGATAAGACACAATCTCTTGTTGCCAAACAGTTCCTATGTATCACAACACACTGGTTTAGTAAAAATTGTCAAATGTTTAAAAGAGTTATTTTCTTTATTACAATTGAAGAGTCACATACTAGTATTAATGTTGCAAATTTAATAATTGAAGAACTTTTGAAATTAGAAATTTTAAAAAGAATATTTTTTCTTTCACTAGATAATGCAAGTAGTAATAATAATGTAGTTGTTGATTTTATCAAACAATCTCTGTCATTTCTATGTCATGATGATATTTTCATATTAGATGTATCTGTCATATTTTAAATTTAATTGTTCAAATTGTATTTATTGAAATTAAACTCATGATAAAAAATGTTAGGACGGTAACTTATATGCATAATGTTTCTGAACAAAGAGTTAGAAGATGGAATTTTGTAAAAGAAAAATATAAAACCCAGCCTGATTCCAAAAGATGTTGATGTTCGCGGGAAAAATTGTAGCTTTCATCATTGATTCCATTGTACACTCTTGTAACAGTTTATCGATTACAAAGATCTGGTCTTTTTATAAGATCCGGTTACAACGAAAATCAAATAAAAAGAAATGAAAATTACAAATTTGTTTCCTTGTTTGTCGAACAAATCGCGAGCTCCTGTTTTGCTGTCGCTCGCTTGTGTGGGTTGTTTGCCTACGCCGGGGTTTATCCGTGGACCACCGCGAGATCTAGATCCGGTCGGATCTACGCAGTATAACGGGTATTATTTCACCAAGGAAATAATAGCCGGAGGGATTGTTTCACCAAGGAAACAATCGCTCAAATCTCGGGATCAAAGACCAAGCTTTGATCCGGAGTATAACAACGTAGATCTGAGATCCGGTCCTCTCGAACTCCTGCCTTATTTGGCGTTAACGATCACCGAGCACCAGATCCGGATGAGCAAGTCTTCGAGTCCCCAAAGATTGAATCTTTTTTAAGATCTGAGTCTTCAGTTCTGCAGGGCTTCGCCTCCTCCAAAATCCAACAACCCTTGAAAATGATGAACCACCTCTCCTATTTATAGGAGATCTGAACTGTGCCTGCGGCACGTATAGCCAACACACAGGGGGGGCCGGCCACCTCAAGAGCCGAGCCACCCTGGGTGTTTTGGGTTCCGTCGTTCGGTTGTTGCTTTGTCCGTGTTCGGGTTTGTGGTTGACTTGGTCTGGAATTGATTTGTTGACTTGATTCCCGATTTGGCAGTAAATCCACTTCTGAGTTCGAGTCTGAAGCTGATCTTGATTCGATCGCGATTCATCCGAGTCCGTTCTTGGTTGGACGACTCATTGACTCCCCGAACCGTTGGATTGATTCCGCACGCGAATGCATTCTGTTGATCGCGTGCAATTTGTTGACCTCGTCGCCTCGTCACTCGATGGTTCGTTGATTTGTCGATTCCTCGTGTCGAGCTGTGCGAAGGGACCTATAGGCAATTTTATATGCCTACAGATACCCCCTCCAATGTATTTCAGTCTCGTTCTTTTATAGAAGAGTCTGGAATACTTTGGATGTGATTGTCCCAACCTTTAGTCGGTGTAACGGGACTTTGGAATGGCTTCTGTTCTGGATTCCTTCAATTCCTTCAGGCTATTCGGTGCTTTGTCGAACGTCTGTAAGGATTCCGGTGCTGCATTTATTGTCTGACCGTTGTCGAAATTTTGAACTTGAAGTTGATTCTTGATTTCTTGACTTTTTAGCTCGAGTTGGTTGCTTCAACATAGAACTGATCATCGATTGACGGCGTTGTCCGGCGTTTGAGCTCCATTGCGACGCGTTGTCCGGCGTCCAGGCTTCATTGCGACGTATTGTTCGACGTCCGACACAGTTTATACTCGTACGTCTTCTGGAGTATACACAGTTTAAGCTCTTAAGGTATTGGAGCGTAGCAAATACTTGAGTCACGAGACCAATCTATAGAATTGATGCGTCAATGACTCGTATTCATAGAATTTTTGGCAAATTCTCAGCCATCAACGGATTTGATGAGCCTTTACCGACTACCGTTTGAGTCGGGCTAGCATGCGGATTGTCTAAATCCGTTCCGCATGTAACGTTAAGCTAAAAGAGTTAACCCTTTTAGTGCTACGATATTGAATACGTAGACTTCGTATTTCTCCTGTGAAAAGACTAAACAGCAACGTGTATGAGACGTTGACTTAGGATTTTTGGCAAATCCTCAGCCTTTAACGGATTTGATGTGCTCTTACCGATTACCGTTTGAATCGGGCTTACATGCGGATTGTTTTAGTCCGTTCCGCATGTGACGTTGTGCTAAAGGAACAAACTCCCTTAGACTTTGTGCTATGATGTTGAATACATAGACTTTACCATTTATTACGGGAATAGGTTACCCGGCGACGCGTGTTAGGCGTTGACTTTAGGATTTTTGGCTAACCCTCAGCCCTCAACGGATTTGATTAGCCTTTACCGACTACCGTTTGAGTCAGGCTAGCATGCGAATTATTTAAATCCGTTCCGCATGTGACGTTGCGCTAAAGGAATGAACTCCCTTAGACTTTATGCTACGACTTTGAATACGTAGACTTTGCCATTGTTATGGGAATAGGATACCCAGCAACGTATATTAGACGCTGACTTATCCCTTCTTAGGCTTCAGGATAAAATACCCCAGAATCGAACTCTGGTGTCTTTTTCTGCGGAGAAAGACTAAACCGGCGACGCGTGTTAGGCGTCGGCATACCCTTTCTTAGGATTCAGGATGAAATTCCCCATACGTGTAAGGCATGGATTTCGGCGTTATTAATAACGATCTGCCACAATATTGAATATGTGGACGGGTGTTCTTTTTAACGGTTAAGAACTAACCGGCAGCGCGTGTTAAGCGCAGACTTATCCTTACTTAGGTTTTAGGATAAAATACCCCAGAATCGAACTCTGGTGTCTTTTTCTGCGGAGAAAGACTAAACCGGCAGCGCGTGTTAGGCGCAGACTTATCCCTGCTTAGGATTCGGGATAAACTTCCTAGGATGAATCCAAGATTGATAAACTCTTGGAAAAGGTTGGTGTGGGAAAGGAAGAGTTTTATATTCTATTTCCCGATCTTCTTTTAGGGTGAAGGCGAACCCGAATACAAGGAAGGAAGAATTTTATATTATATTCCAAATTGGAGAGGAGACTCGAGGTGGGATCTCCACCCCCAGAATCCGGAAAGGTGAAACTAAGAGTGGGATCTCCACTCCGAGAATCGAAAAGACTCGAATAACCCTAACTGTCGGAAGGTTTGATTACCGAACTAAAGATGAATTTCTCGTTTATCGAGAATGAATTGTGGTTTTGGTCCTAACTGTAGGAAGGTTTGACCAAACGGGAGCTTGAGATGACCCTAACTGTAGGAAGGTTTGATCACTCGATTTGAAAGTGGACCTCTCGTTCATTGGAGGAATCGAGAGTGGATTTTGGTTGTGGTCCTAACTGTAGGAAGGTTTGACCAAGTGGGGGGTTCAAAACGATCCTAACTGTAAGAAGGTTTGATCGCTCGATTCGTGGGCCTCTCGTTCATTAAAGGAATCGAGAGGGGATTTTGGTTTGGCCCTAACTGTAGGAAGGTTTGACCAAGTAAAAAGTGAGAGTGAGAGTACAAATCACTGTAAGAATGTTGATTCGTACAAATCACTCAAAGGGGGTTCCTGATGTTAAGTGGTAAAGACTTAACAAAAAAAAAAGCTTTGACAATTCGTCAATTATATCCGGACTCTAACAAATGAAAGTGTTGAGTGCACGAACATAGCGGAAGTTTGAATGGATTAAACAGGAAAGAATTTTGGTGGTCCCACCGTCAATTAGTCTGATCGGTGGGAGATTCTGTGGTGGGAGACTATGAGTCGTCAAACACCAATGAGAGTTTTGTGAGGGAAAATTGATCCAATGAAGTGATCGGATTTCATCTCAACAAAAGAGTGTTCGGAAATTAGGAGTTTAGTGTTTATCACTTTATTTATCATGACCGGGTTATCCCTAAGAATATTACATTTAACATTCTTCCGGGAACTTCCCGTTACATGAATTATTCACCCCCCGCTTTCTTTGCAAAACTGGGTGTATCATTGTATCAGCTGCACGCTCAGGTTATCCTTAAGAATACCATGCGTGGCACTCTCCAGGAACTTCCCGTGGAAGAAAGGAAATAGTTTAGACTCATACACCTATTGGAGTATCAGGGAGCAGTTTAACCTCTTATACCGGTCGGAGGATTGAGAAGCAGTTTATACTCATATACTTATCGGAGTGTTAGGAAGCAGTTTATACTCTTATACCGGTCGGAGTTATGCCGTTTTCAACTGGCTCACTCTAGCGTTATGACACCGGCTTCAACCAAGGTTTGGATGCTATTCTTGAGTGTAAAGCACGCCTTGGTTAGGTGAAGGATCCTCCTGTGGTATGCGCAGTACTTCAGATCCGCAATATTATCAGCTTCCTCCTGATTCGTGATCGGTGGGAGCTTGATCTTGTTATTGTCAAGGAGGGATTTGAAGATGGCTGGAACATCTTCGTCCTTGAAGGAGTACTCTTTTTGAGGCCTCTGATTCGAAGTCTTTTGCTGCCTCCGGGACTGCTGTTGCGATGTTTGATTAGCATCGACAGTCGTTGCGGGTGTCTTGCCCTTACCACGGGAGGCGAAGTTCGAGTTCGGAGGATTTGTCGTCGATTGACTCCTCTCGGCCTTCTTCCTTCGGAGGAAGCGTTCGGCTTGTTCCCCTCGGACCTTCAAGTCTTTCCAAGTATTGGACGGTGCTGTCCCCATTGCTTCCAACACGTCCAATGCGAGGTTGTTGTGGCAAGTCTGGAGAATGAACTCCTCGGTGATCGGGTCCCGGCAATTCAACGCTTTGTTCCGGAACCTCTTGACGAAGGTTTCGACCGGTTCCCCGTCCTTTTGTTTCTCATCGAGCAACGTTCCGATGGATATCTCGGTGTCGTCGTCGAAGAAGTTAGCGAGGAATTTTGTCTCCATGTCGTCCCAGCTATTCACGCTTCCTAGCTTGAGGCGGCGATACCAATCGAAGGCGGCTCCACGAAGAGTGCCAACGAATGACCGCACCATCAGAGGCTCATTGCCGGAGATAACACCCAGGTGCGATTTGAAGTAAATCAAATGCTGAGTGGGGGAACCCTTTCCATCGAACGGCGTGAAGTTGATTAGACTAAACTTCGCCGGATAGGGGATTGATTCCCACTCTCTTGGGTATGGACAAGGAATGCCCGTCTTCTTCACCTCTTGAGCGGAAATCAACGTATTGATTTTGCTCTCGAGGTTTTTGATCTTCAAGTTTTCACTTGTATCTTCGTTGGCATCCTCGTTTCCACCCCCTGCATTGATGGGAGGATCATTGGCATTGCGAGTTTCATTTGCACCCGTGTCCTCATTTTCCAGATTGTTCTGGTTACGACGACTTGGTTCACCTTGTTGGTTCCTCAATGCCTGGATTTGTTGGTCATGCATTTCTTTCATGGTCTGCATGGCCATCTGCATCTCGAGCCTGAAGCTCTCCTGTTGTTTGGCTATAGCATCTTCGAGCATCTTGGCCACTTGTTCCGCGCTTATCATGAATGACTCGCGGGGTTCTCCTTCGCTGGACACGGTGTTGTCAGACACAACCGCAGAGCAAGCATCCGATTCCTCATCTTCTGAAGGTGGTCTTATCCGAACCCTGCCATAAGTTCCTCGTGTGATGGCTTCAGACTGCAGACGGGTTAGACGCCGGGATGCTTTCAGAATCGACTCGAGATCATCCCGTGTCGATGTCCTTTTGTTGGTCATGTTAGCGGTGACCCTCGGGAATTCTCTGTTTTCATCCACCGCTCTTCTTCGTCGGAAACGCCTGGGCCTTGGCTTTGGGGTTTTAGTGCTGAGCCTTTCGAACACCGAAACTCTTTCGGGGACCGTCTTGATGCAGTTACATTCAGACAATACCGCCCGAATGAGTTTGGAACAGGGGCATTGAGCTTCGAGCCTATGAGGACTTCTCTTTCTGGCTCTGCTCGTACCCCCAGCACGATAGTACAGCTCGTCCGTATGAAAGTCGGAGCAACCTGTCGTGTGTTGGTACGATCTCTCAGGTATAACGTTATCATCATCGGACGACAACGTTTCCTTCTGAGGGCGAATTGCCTTCTTTGGGCTTTCAAAAGTTACGCGCCTCGAAACGTGCCTTTGTGGGCGTGTGTTCTCAGCGGGCTCCTGGACTTCAATGCGCAAATTGGCGTGCGCAGCTGCTTTGAACTCCTTGTCATGCTGAGAATGACGGCGACCCCCAGCATGTTGAGCTGTTCGGGGCTTCTTCATCGGGCCCAAACGTTCTTGAACTGGAGCTTTGCATCGTCCATCGGGAAGTGGGTCGAGGCGCTCCAAAACTGACTTCTTTCTCCGGGGTGATTCTGCGTGACCTCCCGGAGTAGCCATGGGAATTGTCGGCGGCTTCGTTTGGTTCGCCGGAGGTTGAACCTGCTTCAGAGGTTGCAAAGGTTGTTCTTTGGCCTGAATCGCCACTTCGGATTTTGACCTCCGGACTTTGCGGGTTGGTGGCGGCTTCTTTGTCACCTCCTTCTGCAGCCTTCTACGGGCTTCTTCAATTTGAGCCTGTGCCTGCGCTGATAGTGCGTGGCGCTTACGAATGCGCTCCTCTAGCGTTGATCGGTTCCGTTTGACGCGGATCCATTCGTTGGTTGGCGGCTTGGAGGAGCTGCCACTCATCTGTTTGTTGAGGCTGCTTGCCTCTTCTGTTCTTCAGATCCGTGTTATAGCGGATCCCGTCCACAGATTCCATTGCCTTTGCGAATTGTTTCGCAAGGCGTTGACGTTGCCTTTGGCGGGCTCTCTTCGAGAGAGTCACCACACCCTCGGCAACGGAAGATTTGGCCAGAGCAGATCTGACCTGGTTGGAAGTTGGAGAGATCTCACCCGATGCAGCTTTGGCATCAAACGGGGCGAGATCTTCGTTGGTGTTTTCAACATCTTCATACCAACGAGCTTTTCTCCTGGCGGAGAACTTCTTGGACTTGCGGGGGGAGGTTGATCCGGACGAGGACGACAAGTACTCCTCGAATTTCTGCTGGTCGAACTCGTATTCGACCTCCTCCACGACCGGGATCGGGATCCGCGGCTGCGACGCAACGATCTCGGCAGCGAGATCGGTGGCTCCCACTGTGGTCGCCAGATTGTTCGCAGGAAAAATTGTAGCTTTCATCATTGATTCCATTGTACACTCTTGTAACAGTTTATCGATTACAAAGATCCGGTCTTTTTATAAGATCCGGTTACAACGAAAATCAAATAAAAAGAAATGAAAATTACAAATTTGTTTCCTTGTTTGTCGAACAAATCGCGAGCTCCTGTTTTGCGGTCGCTCGCTTGCGTGGGTTGTTTGCCTACGCCGGGGTTTATCCGTGGACCACCGCGAGATCTAGATTCGGTCGGATCTACGCAGTATAACGGGTATTATTTCACCAAGGAAATAATAGCCGGAGGGATTGTTTCACCAAGAAAACAATCGCTCAAATCTCGGGATCAAAGACCAAGCTTTGATCCGGAGTATAACGACGTAGATCTGAGATCCGATCCTCTCGAACTCTTGCCTTATTTGGCGTTGACGATCGCCGAGCATCAGATCCGGATGAGCAAGTCTTCGAGTCCCCAAAGATTGAATCTTTTTTAAGATCTGAGTCTTCAGTTCTGCAGGGCTTCGCCTCCTCCAAAATCCAACAACCCTTGAAAATGATGAACCACCTCTCCTATTTATAGGAGATCTGAACTGTGCCTGCGGCACGTGTAGCCAACACACGGGGGGGGGGGGGGGGGGGGCCACCCCAAGGTGGCTCGGCGCGTGCCGAGCCCCCCCGGGGGTTTTGGGTTCCGTCGTTCGGTTATTGCTTTGTCCGTGATTCGGGTTTGTGGTTGACTTGGTCTGGAATCGATTTGTTGACTTGATTCCCGATTTGGCAGTAAATCCACTTCTGAGTTCGAGTCCGAAGCTGATCTTGATTCGATCGCGATTCATCCGAGTCCGTTCTTGGTTGGACGACTCATTGACTCCCCGAACCGTTGGATTGATTCCGCACGCGAATGCATTCTGTTGATCGCGTGCAATTTGTTGATCTCGTCGCCTCGTCACTCGATGGTTCGTTGATTTGTCGATTCCTTGTGTCGAGCTGTGCGAAGGGACCTATAGGCAATTTTATATGCCTACAGTTGACCATAGGTGGAATTCCACCTATGCAATGTTAAGTGAGCAATAGAATATAAAGAAATTATAAATAATTTTATTATTTTTTATGCTTGTAGTTCTAACTCTGATAGCATGTATGGAATTACTGAAGATGAATGAACAGTTATAAGTAATTTAAAAGAGATGCTACAAGTTTTTTATGATGCTATAATGTTATTATCTAGCTGTTATTATCCAACCATTACTTTAGCTGCTTTACAATTTTAAATATTCAAAAATTTTTAATAATATACTATGGATGATTATTTTAGAAGTATAATTTTTCAAATGGAAAGTAAATTTAATAAGTATTTTTAGGCATATTCCTATTATTTTTGGTTTGGGGATCTTATTGATCCGCAGTTGAAGGATATTAGCCTTCGAAGTTGTTAGGTCCTTTTGTTTTGATGATGATTTACAAATAATTTACATCTAATGTTGTTTGTCTAGTGTTTGTGTTTTGTATCTATTCTAGGCAAACAATATGCTAGAGGATGGATGGAATCAAGCATTCACGATCATATCCAATGATGGTTGACGGAATAATGGAGTGAAGCAATGCAATTCAAGTTAAAGATTCAAATTCAAGCTTCATCCACAAATTTACCAAGTCGAGCTATATTGAAGACCTTCAAGCTTGAGTATATAGTTTATAGTATTTGTAGTATAGGTTTATACTTGTGTGTTAATACTTTAAGCTCATATTATTCACACACACGTATTTGATTTTATCAAAATATAGGTGTTTTTGATAAAATATTATTTTATTAGTTTATAGACTTCAATATCACTTTATACATAGTTTATTAAGTCTATAAAATTATTTTACAAACTTTCAAAACATGGTTTATGTCAAAACATTACATTTCAAGTATATTAAGTTTGCATGTTTTGAATATTTTTGTAAAATGACAAGTTTTCACTATTTAGAAGCAAAATTCCAAAAATTCTTTTTGCAACATGTTCATTTACATGTTTACAATGATTTCCTAACGTTTTATATTTTTTAGAATTTGTTTGCTATTTTCTAAGGCACTTCAAAATTGGTTTTTACTATTCAAATCAGGCTGATACAGTGTTATCATTGACTGATATATGTGTTCAGTCGACTGATGAAAGCACCTGAAATCATCAAAAAACCTATGTTTCTTTTCAGTCGACTGATCAGTCGACTGATGAGGTCATCGGTCGACTGATCAGTCGACTGATAAACTCATAACGGTTAGTTTTGTACTATTTCTAGATTTTTAGTTTTTAACCAGTTTAATAAATAATTTATTTCTCTCAAATGTGAAGTGATATTCATGAAATTCTTTCTCTAACATGTTCATCTATATGTTTAGAAACTTTCGTCAAAATTCTATGATTTTTGGATTTAATTTACTATTTTTAATTAATTTTATAAAATCAGATACGCCAAATTGTAGAATCTGCCAAATCTGGAACTGTCGACTTCATCAGTCGACCGACACACTGTAGTCAGTTGACTAATGACCTCTTTTCATCCTATAACGGCTAGTTTTCTAGATTTTATCTTTTTGTGATTTTTCTTGGGTTTTTACTGGTTTTGGGGTTGTTTCATGAGCCTATATATACCCCTTGCTCTCCAACATTCTGAAGCAATCAAGAGAATGTTTAAACAAGTTTAAGAGTGTTTTAACAAGGGTTTAAGTTTTGGTTTAAGTTTGTTTAAGAAGCTTTTAAGCATTTTCAAGTTTCGGAAGATAATTTCACAAGGGCTTGAGGAAGATCATCAATTGTGTTTAAGCATCCAACTCTTCTCCCTCTCTCTCTTGATCTATAGAGAAGTTTCCCTAAACTCTTTTTCTAGCTATTTATTGTTTTGATTATAATTTCCATAAGCTAGATTTATTTGAGCTTAGTTTGGTTTGATTTCACTCATTGTTTACACACACTCACTTGAGCTTATTGTATTTTCATGCATAGTATATTTGGGGTGGTGAGAGTTATAACAATTGAGTGTGAGCTTACATTGAGTTCTCATCTATTATAGAGAACAGTTTATTTGTAGTTGTGAGCCAAATTGTGAGGATTCACTTTGTAATACACTAGTACACCAAGAGAAGTGTGTGGTGAGAGACCGGGTCGTCCCAAGAGAAGTGGGGTAGGTGGTAATGCCTAGAGAGAGGTTGTAATTTCTAACACTTGAGAGAGACACGGGCTAGAGACCAACACTTGAGGTGGTAGTTAGTATAGTTACATTATGATTGTGAACGTTGATCGGTGAGCGTTGAAAACTGATATTGTGTGGTGTAAATGTTATTCGGGTGAGCGTAGAAAACCCGGTTGTGATAGTGAAGATCTCCTCGAGGTGAGGAGTGGTGACGTAGGTCGTGGGGATCGAACTCCGTGATCATATCGTTTGTGTGTGATTGCATTGACGCACGTATTTTTGTGTTCATATGTAAGGACCATGAATTTTGATACTAGTTAAAATAATTTTTTTAGT
>BQKN01065144.1:0-40205 GCA_022839385.1 Asparagus kiusianus
TTGTTTATGCATGATGTTCATCAATCAATGTAAGTGAAATATTTGCTGGAAATCGCTACTTTTTGTTGTTTCCTTCCAAACATGAATGGTGCTGACTGGATTATTAATTTTTCGGTACACAGGATTAGATTTTCCAAATATAAACACACATAATGCTTACATTTCTCGTCGCCAGTGTAGGCGTCTAAAACTGCTCATAGGTTCCCACACGCAGCTCGAGACGAAGAGAAAACGATGAACGTTATCATCCGAGTCAAGAAGGGTTATCCAAGTACCCACCGCGCTTGTCGATCAGCTCCAAATGCCGTAAAGAAGCTAACGAGTGCATGCGGCAAGTTAACGAAGCGTACAAGTCAACAAGATGATCAAATACGCAAAACGGCAAAAAGACGGAAAGAATGCCCAAGTGCCAAACCGACCCACACAGTTGCGGGTCAGCTTGTGCCGACCCGCGCAGCTACGGGCCAGCTAGTGCCGACCCGCGCAGTTGCAGGTTAGCTAGTGCTGACCCGCGGTAGCTGCGGGTCAGCTGCTGCCGACCCGCGGCAGCTGCGGGTCAGCTGCTATTGACCCGCGCAACTGTGAGTCAGCTAGTGCTGTCCCGCGCCCCCGTGGGACACCAGAGTCTGTCGCACATGCCAACTGCCCAAAAACGCGTTTTTTGATATTTTCTCGGGATTTGTTCATTCCAGAGCTTCCCAACTGATTGGATATCATCCACAACCATGGTTAGGACGTTGTCAACTAAAGATATGGCCAAATCCTTTGTTCTTATCCAAATACCCTGCATCCGAAGCTCTATAAATACAAACCTAGGGTCTCTTTGCAGAGGGGGCGAATTGTTATCAAAACGATGAGGTGCTGTCGAACTTCAGAGCCAAGAGCCACGAAATTTCAGAGGAGGCTAGCTAGATCCCGGCGAACTTCGGCATAAAGAAGGAGTCTTTCGAAGGATCTGAAGTCTCGTTCCTATTTTCCTTGAGATTAGGCTTGGTCTTAATCTCGAGAAGAGTACTGATTTCGCTTGGTCGATATCAGTACTTCAACGAATACTTCCTTAGTGAAGTAGGAGCTCTGACTAATTATTTTGTCAACCGGATCCGATCCGTATGCGGTCCACGGATAAACCCCGGTATAGGTAAAGATCCCACGCAAACAGAGACTAATAAATAGGATCTGTGTGTTATTTGAAAGAGATTGTAATCAGTTATTTTTATTGTGTAAAAGCCTTATAAAAAGACTAACTTTTTGTTAGGGTTATTGTAACGCCTGAAGTTGTAATAGATTCAATCATAATGAAGAAAACAATTTCTGACCCAAACACACTGGCGACCACAGTGGGAGCCAACAGCTTATATGCAGAGGTTGTCGTATCGCAACCTCGGATCCGAATCTCGGTTGAAGAAGAGGTCGAGTACGAGTTCGACCAACAGAAGTTCAAGGAGTATCTGTCGTCCTCCTCCTCCAGATCCTCCTCCACTCGTAAACGCAGTAAGATCAACGCCCCCGTTGCTGCAGTAGCTGCACCTCGCAATGCCCCTCCGGCCTCCAATGAAGTCGGAGTTACAGATCTGAACTCCTCCTCAATTAGGGAGTTGAGTACTGAAGGCGCGCCAATTATAGGCGTATAAAATTGCCTATAGGTCCCTTAACATGGCTCGGCACGATAATTCGACAAATCAATGGACGTTCGAGCGACGAGGCGATGAGGCACGCAAGCAACGGAATACGTTCGCGTGTGGAACCAAACCAACGGTTCGGAAAGTTAACGAGTCGTCCAACAACAAAACGGACTTGAACTCAAACACCGAGGCGGGAATACTGCCAAATAAAGACCTGGGCTATCAAATCAAAGTTCGGACAAATCAAACGAAGAACCGAAAGACGAAAAACACCGGAAAACGATAAAACGGAACACACCCGGGGACTCGGCCTAAACCGAGCCAACCCGGGGTGGCTCGGCCAAGGCCGAGCCACCCCAGGGTGGCTCGGCATGAGCCGAGCCACCCTGAGGTGGCCCGACTCCCCCCCTCTCTCTTGTGCACGAAGGCACAGTGAAGAGAGGCTATAAATAGGGGGGTGGTTGTTCATTTGAGAGGACTTTTTCTGAAACTTCTGAAGAGCCGAAACTCTGCCGGATTGCGACCTCAACTCGGATTGTGAAGGCTTGAAGACTCGGACACCCAGATCTACGTCATTCTACTCCGGATCTAAGCTTGGTTCTTAGATCCCGAGATTTGAGCGAGCGTTTCCTTGGTGAAACGATCCCTCTCGGCTATTATCTCCTTGGTGGGATAATACCCGTTATACTACGTAGATCTGTTCGGATCGAGATTGCGCGGTGGTCCACGGCAATCAACCCCGGCACAGGCAAACAACCCACGCAAGCGAGGGACCGTAAAACAGGAAACTCGTGATTTGTTCAGGGAGAATTGTAATTTTATTTTCTTTGTTTTGATTTTCATTGTAACCGGATCCTACAAAAAGGCCGGAACTTTGTAAACGCATAAAGTTGTTACAAGTTATAATGGGATCAGTAATGAAGAAGAACACAATTTTCCACGCGAACAATCTGGCGACCACAGTGGGAGCCACCGATCTCGCTGCCGAGATCGGAGTGTCGCAGCCGCGGATCTCGATCCCGGTCGTGGAAGAGGTCGAGTATGAATTCGACCAGCAGAAATACGAGGAGTACGTGTCCTCGTCTGGATCTACCTCCTCCCCCAAGTCCAAGAAGTTCCAGAAGTTCTCCTCCAGGAGAAAAGTCCGTTGGTGTGATGAAGCTGAAGCCACCAACGACGATCTCACCCCAATCGACGCCGAAGCTGCGTTGAGTGAGGCCCTACCGACCTCAAAGAAGGTCAAATCCGCCATTGAAGGCGTGGTGACTCTCTCCAAGAGAGCCCGCCAGAGGCAGCGTCAACGCCTCGCGAAGCAATTCGCCAAGGCCATGGAGTCCGTTGACGGGGTCCGCTATCATGCGGATCTGAAGAACAAACGAGGCAAACAGCCTCAACAGCAAGTGAAGGGTGGTTCCTCCAAACCATCGACAATGGAGTGGGTCCGTATCAAACGGAATCGCTCGACGTTGGAGGAGCGCATCCGCAAACGGCGCGCGTTATCGGTACAAGCACGGGCCAAAGCTGAAGAAGCCCGTCGGAAGTTGCAGAAGGAGGTGGTCAAAAAGCCTCCACCAACTCGCAAGGTTTGGAGGCCAAAGTCTGAAGCAACAATTCAGACCAAGGAGCGACAACCGCAGCCTCCGAAAATTCAAACTCCGGCAAGTCAATCTAAACAGCCGGTAATTTCTGCAACTGCTCAGGGAGATCCCGCAGGACCATCCCAGAACAGAAAATCAGTTTTGGAGCGCCTCGGCCTACTTCCGAAGGAACGAGGTAAAGCTCCAGTCCAAGAACGCTTGGGGCCAATGAAGAAGTCCCAACCAATGCAGCATGCTGGGGGTCGCCGCAACCCTCAACACTTGGAGCAAACCGCGACACCCAAGCGCACAACTTTGCGCATAGAAGTGCAAGAGCCCGCTGAAGATTCACTCCCACAAAGGCGTGTTTCGAGGCGTGTGACTCTGGATGGTCCGAAGAAGACAATTATTCCTCAGAAGGAAACGTTATCATCTGATGACGACAACGTTATACCTGAGAGATCGTGCCAACACACGATAGGTTGCTTCGCCACTCAAACGGACGAGCTGTACTATCGTGCCGGGGGTACGAGTAAAACCAGAAAGAGGAGCCCTCGAAGGCTCGAAACACAATGTCCTTGCTCGAAGCTCATTCGGGCGGTACTGTCGGAATGCAACTGTGTTAAGACAGTCCCCGAAAGAGTATCTGTGTTCGAAAGACTCAGCAATGGAACGCCAAAACCAAAGCATAGGCGTTTCCAACGAAGAAGGAAGATGGTCGAAGATGGTGAGCGTTCAAGGGTCACCGCAAATATGACCAGCACAGGAACATCGGCCCAGGATAACCCCGAGGCGGTTCCAGAAATATCCCGACGTGTAACTCGTCTACAATCCGGGGCTATCATTCGCGCGACGTATGGTAGAATTCGAACAAGAGTACCTTCGGGAGATGAAGAATCAGATGCTGGCTCAGCAGTGGCGTCCGATAATACAGTGTCCAGTGAAGGACAACCCCGCGAAGCGTTTATGATAAACGCGGAGCAAGTGGCCAAGATGCTTGAAGATGCCATGGCTAAACAACAGGAGACCTTTCGGTTCGAAATGCAAGTGGCTATGCAGAACATGAGAGAGATGCATGACCAACAGCTTCAAGCATTGAGGAACCAACAAGGCGAACCAAGTCATCCTAACCAGAACAACTAGGAAGATGAGGACACAAATGAGGTTCACAATGCTAATAATCCTCCCATCAACCCAGGGGGTAGTAACGAGAATGCTAGCGAAGACACAGGTGAAAGCCTGAAAATTAAAAATCTCGAGAGCAAGATCAACACATTGATCTCTGCTCAAGAGACGAAAAAGACGGGCATTCCTTATCCATACCCAAGAGAGTGGGAATCAATCCCATATCCGGCGAAGTTCAGTCTAATTAACTTCACACCGTTTAATGGGATGGGTTCCCCTACTCAGCATTTGATTTACTTCAAATCGTACTTGGGAGTCATCTCTGGTAATGAGCCTCTGATGGTGCGGTCATTCGTCGGCACTCTTCGCGGAGCTGCCTTCGATTAGTATCGTCGCCTCAAGCCAGGAAGCATAAACAGCTGGGACGACATGGAGACCAAATTTCTTGCGAATTTCTTCGACGATGATACCGAGATCTCTATCGGATCGCTGCTCGATGAGAAGCAAAAAGACGGGGAGTTGGTTGACACCTTCGTCAAGAGGTTCCGGAACAAGGCGATGAATTGCCGGGACCCGATCACCGAGGAATTCATCCTCCAGACCTGCCACAATAACCTTTCGCTGGACGTGTTGGAAGCAATGGGCACAGCACCATCCAAGACTTGGAAGGATTTGAAGGTTCGAGGAGAGCAAGCGGAGCGATTCCTCAGAAGAAAGAAGGCGGAGAGAGGCCAACCGGCAACGAATCCTCCAAAGCAGAACTTCAACCAGAAAGGGAAAGGTAAAGCTCATGTTAATGCTGTTGATGCTAACCAGACATTTCAATTGCAACCTCAGCAACAGCAGCAGTAGCAAAGAGCGCCACAACAGTCGCAGCCGCATTGGCAGCAAAGGTCTCAGAAGCAAAAGTCTTCAGAGCCGAGGTTTCCCAAAGTCTACTCCTTCAAAGATGATGAAGTTCCCGGCATCTTGAAGTACTTGTTGGAGAACAACAAAATCCAGTTGCCGGCGATCGTGGATCATGAAGGAGCCACTAAGGTGACGGACCCGAAGTATTACGCGTACCACAGAGCGGTCCACCACCCAACGAAGTCTTGCTATCACCTCAAGGACAAGATCCAAGCGTTGATCGATGTAGGAGTCATAACTCCGAAACCGGCCAAGAATGTAGGAGCAAACGCGGTGTCGATCAGTTTTGGATTAGTACCTACAGATTGTTTCGAGCCAAAACGCATTACCAAAGTCGAGATGAAGACAGTGAATGACGACCCGCACGGACAACGTCAAAAGGGACTTGTGCCTCACACAGCCCCAAACGGCGAAATTCTCTGGGTGCACCCCGACCTGATTGAAGATGAACAATGGGCCGGATCGTCATCCAAGAAGAAGTCCAAAGGGAAAGGCAAGTCTTGTTACGGAGTTTCTGCCATCCCAGGAGAAGATGACGAAAGAATCCCCGCTTTCCCACTTTCCGACGAGGAGCAGGAAGTCTTTGCGACCCGGAGTGGAAATGAATACCACTTCAAATATCCATCCCCTGGCGATCAATTTGCTGAGCAGGGGGTGACAAAACGAGGACCAGCCAAGACTCTCACAGAGCTGGGGGTGGTTACGGTTCCTAAACCGGTTGAAGATGCCCGACGGCAACCGGTTGACAAACAGAAAGAAAAGAGGCCCGAGGAGGTTCAGAATCCGAAGCAATCTCGTTTCAGTCGTCCGATTGGAAAAGACAAACCGGAGAGTTCAAAAAATCCGCGTGCCTTCGACATCATGGCTCAGCTGGCCAATATTCCAGCACGGATAACGCTGTACGAGCTACTACGGTTGTCCAAGGAAACTAGAGAAGCCTTACAAGAGGCCTTGGCCAATTCAGAGGCGTTCCTTACCAGGATCAAGCCAGCACCTGAGGAGCTAGAATTGTTAGCCCAACAGTGTAACGTGGCAGCTAAGAACCTTCCCTGCATCACCTTCACCAAAGAGGACATGCAGACGAAGAATTCAAATCATGATCGGCCCCTATATTTCGTCGGGTACATTGGCTCCAGTGAAGTCAACCGAATCCAAGTGGATCCGGGTTCCGCTGTGAGTATTATGCCGCTTCGACTAATGCACAACCTTGGCATTCCAGTCAGCAAGTTGGCGTCTACAGGCACAGTCATCTACGGATTCAACACCAGCGGGTCAAGACCTTTGGGTAAAATCCGGATAAAGTGCCAAATGGGCGATTTAAAGACGGAGGTCACGTGCTATGTGATTGATGCTGAGACATCCTATAACTTACTATTGGGTCGGCCTTGGATCCATAGTAATGTTATAGTTCCCTCCACTCTACATCAGT
Organism: Asparagus kiusianus; assembly: GCA_022839385.1. Lineage (NCBI taxonomy): Eukaryota > Viridiplantae > Streptophyta > Magnoliopsida > Asparagales > Asparagaceae > Asparagus > Asparagus kiusianus. The sequence goes on from BQKN01065144.1 coordinate 6,663, forward strand.
GTTTGAAATATGTCGACACTGATGGAAGAGTTAGGACGGTGGTCGCGGATAAGCAACCATTCAAAGGTTATGAGAATTACTTCACAGATTCTCTCCTTTATGGTAACGAATCCGACACGGAACCATCGATCCAAGGCACGGACAGCGGAGAAGAAGCTGATACCGAGGCCGGATTCGATTACAATGGTGGTTTTGTTTTGAATGACATTGTACCCTTTGTAATCAATCTCGATGACGAACAGTCATCAGACGGCGGTTGTAACTGGCAACTTGCCGATATTGAAATAAATCCTGGTTTAGAGTACTCCTTGTCTCTTGATGATGTGATAGAAGGATTATACAATAATCCCGATTTATGTATGCCACTCCGATCATCGTATGTAACGAAGAAACGCCCCCAGCATTCCTTCGGAACAACTCGGATTATTCCTGCCAAAACAGGAGGACAAAAAGAAGTGATCTACGGTAAAGGAGAAAATCTTCCGTTGCCGGATCATTTCCTAAGAGAAGATGAAGACGATGACAAATCTGGTCTTCACCTATCAAAGTATAGTCCGGAAGCACGCACGCTCATGGAAAAACAAGGGTACGACTTTACACTCGGAGAAGGTTTATACTTCGACCGAGGTTCCCGTGTCCCAGTCAAAATGGCATATGTCCCAAAAGGGAAACCGGATAATTATTACCGTCACAAGAGAGGCCTAGGCTATGTCTCATCAGATGACGAATGTGGTTGGCAAGTCATTGATCAAATTGCTAACAAAGCTAAGGATGGGTACTTGCCAGACTCTTCAGCTGAGGATTCCGACACAAGTTTGGGAGAAATGTTCAAAACCTTAATGTCGAACATGACTACAGCTGATCCATCTACAATGGAGGACGACGATCAAATGCCAACGTGGGAGGACCCATGGGTTCATCACCTAAACATGCAATATGGTGATAGGTTCGAACAGAGAGAGCCACCCACCGAAGACGAAGTAGTCCAAATCAATATGAGTGATGAAGCCAATCCAAAGCCCATATTCATCAGTGGCAGTCTTCCCCCAGATGAAAAGGAAGAGTTAATTGCCTTGATCAGAGAGTACATTGATGTCTTCGCCTGGAACTATGAAGACATGCCAGGGCTTGACCCCAATGTGGCAATGCACCGCCTCGACATCAAGCCGGATGCCAAACCTGTCAAGCAACAGCAAAGACGGTTTCGTCCGCAGATCATGGAAGCCATCGAGGCTGAGGTTAAGAAGTTGATCGACTCAGGATTCATCCGAGAGGAACAACATCCAGACTGGCTAGCCAACATCGTTCCCGTCATGAAGAAAAATGGCAAGATCAGGATTTGCATCGACTTCAGGAATCTGAACGAAGCATGTCCAAAAGACGATTTTCCTCTCCCGATCACGGATGTCATTATCGACAATACATGCGGGTTCGAAAGAATGTCCTTCATGGACGGCTTTTCGGGGTATACTCAAATCAAGATGCACCCGGATGATGAAAAGCATACAGCATTCAGAACGCCCCTCGGTGTCTTCTGCTACACGGTGATGCCGTTCGGTCTGAAGAATACAGGTGCTACATACCAACGAACGATGACTAAGATTTTCCAGAAACATTTCAGGAAAACGGTGGAATGCTACGTTGATGATTTAGTGGTAAAGAGCCGCAACAAAGAAGATCACATAAAGGACTTGAGAACGATGTTTGATCTTATGCGGAGTCATCAGTTGAAGATGAATCCCACAAAATCCTTCCTCGGAATGTCCAGTGGAAAATTCCTTGGATTCGTCGTCACCACTAAGGGTATACACATTGACCCAGACAAGGTAAAAGCGATAAATGAATTGCAACCCCCGAGGAATCTAAGAGAACTCAGAGGATTGTAAGGGCGTTTAGCTTACATCAGGCGGTTCATCTCGAATCTTTCCGGGAAATGCCAACCATTTTCTAAGCTAAATAAGAAGGGCGTATCATTTATTTGGGACGATGCTTGCCAGAAGGCATTCGAAGATATCAAGGCATATCTGATGAATCCCCCTGTTCTGGTCGCACCAAAATCAGGTAAACCGTTCTTGATTTACATCAAGGCGATGAACCATTCGATAAGTGCTTTATTAGCACAAGACGATGATAATGGTTACGAACAGGCAGTCTATTATCTAAGTCGGACCTTGATAGGCGCCGAGTCTCGATACCCGATGATCGAGAAAGAATGTCTCGCATTGGTGTTTGCGGTACAGAAAATGCGACATTACTTGGTGGGCCAGACGATTTACGTCATTGCTAACATTAATCCGGTACGGGTATTCATGACTCAACCAGGTTCGATGAATTGGCGGTTGGCAAAGGGGGCCCTCCTCTTGTCCCAGTATGATTTACACTTCAAACAGCAGAAGTCGGTCAAAGGACAAGCGATTTGTGATCTTTTGGCGGCAAGCCCGACAACAGATACGGTTGAAGTATACGATGACTTGCCAGATGAAACCCACGAGGTTAATACCACGTCACACCAACAAGTATGGCAATTATACTCTCATGGTGCCTCAAGAGCAGTTAATAAGGCAGTAACCCCTGGATGTCCTAAAGTCACCTCCGGAGTTGGAGTGGTCTTAGTTTCCCCAGGGAAGCACGTGATGCCCCGAGCTTATTCGCTGACGAATCCATGTTCCAATAACGTAGTCGAGTACAACGCGCTCATCATTGGACTCAGTTTCGCCGAAGAGCTGGGGGTCGAGTATCTCGAAGCCTTTGGAGATTCTCAATTGATCGTTAACCAAGTTCGTGGAGAGTATGAAGTCAGGAACCCAGACCTGATTCCATACCACCAGGAGGCCGTCAGAATGGCAGATTCTTTTGAAGAATTCTATATCGAATACATCCCGCGTCTCCAGAACGCTTATGCGGAAGCACTGGCAGCACTGGCAGTATCACTCGCGCAGCCGTCCGAAACTGAACTGCTAGTCACGGTGAGATCACACCAACTCTGCATACCCATATACGATATGGAGGTTGAGGAGGAGGATGATAAAAACGAGAACGCCAAAGAGGTGAACTCAACCCAAATCGGGTCCGAGTCCCGAGATTGGCGTTTTCCCATCATCGATTACGTCCAATACGGTATTTTGCCGGAGGACGTAAAGGAAAAAGAATCTATTCGCCGAAGAGCACCACGGTTCTTTTACAATACCGAGACCCGTACGCTATATCGCCGGGGGTATGATGATTTGCTTCTCCGATGCCTTTCGAACGAAGAAGCAAAGGAAGTTCTTAAGGAAGCGCATGAAGGAGAATGCGGTGCGCATCAGCCTGGTCCCAAGCTGTATGATCGAATCAGAAGAATGGGATATTTCTGGCCAACAATGGTTCGTGACGCGATCGAGTACGCCCGAGAATGTCATGCTTGTCAAGTGCATGCAAATTATATGCACCAACCTCCGGAGCGATTACACACATCAACCACGTCTTGGCCATTCGAGACATGGGGTATGGATATTGTCGGTCCTATCTTTCCTCCTTCAGTCAAAGGTGATCGATTTATTCTCGCTATCACCGACTACTTTTCAAAGTGGGCTGAAGCCATTCCGCTTAAAGAAGTGAAGACGAACAACGTCATCAACTTCATCAAGCATTACGTCATATACCGACACGGCGTGCCAAGGCGGATCATTCATGATAACGGTCCACAATTTATAAGCAACGCCTTCATCAGGTTCTGTGACAAGTTCAAGATTCAAGATGTTTCGTCGACAGCTTATTACCCAGCTGCGAACGGATTAGCTGAGGCTTTCAACAAGACGATCATCAAGATCCTGTCAAAGCTTGTAAAGACCAATAAGCGGGATTGGGATGATAAACTCGGAGAAGCGCTCTGGGCTTATCGCACCACAATACGCACTCCTACAAGAGCCACTCCATATTCTCTGGTGTACGGATGTGAAGCTGTACTACCGTTAGAGATTCAAATCCCCTCCCTTCGGATCGCTCTCGCAACGGAGATGACGACCGAAGAACATCATTAAAAACGTCTTGAGGAACTCGAAAGGCTGGACGAAAAGCGCTTGGAGGCCCAACAACACATCGAGTTCTACCAGGCTAGGATATCCAGGGCTTTTGACAAAAGAGTTCGCCAAAGAAGCTTCAAGGAAGGAGATCTGGTCCTCGCTGCTCGCCGACCAATAATCCTCACCTCCAAGAACAAAGGTAAATTCGAACCTAAGTGGGAAGGACCGTTTGTAATAGATACAGTCTATTCGAACGGCGCTTATCGCTTAATTTCTCTAGAGGGTGATAGGCAATTAATGCTAATAAATGAGAAGTTTTTGAAAAAGTACTATTCCTAGTACGTTCAGGACAACTCATTTATCGGGAAGTTCCTTGAAGAATATTACACTTAATATTCTAAAGGATAACCCAAGTTCAAACCACCAAAATCCCTCACTGATCAATTTCAGTTGACAGTGAGTTCACCAAAAAGGTCCAATCTCAATTCGGAGTCCCCTTTCGATAAACGAAAGAACTCTCTTTCTTTTCTCTTTGGTTCGACCCTTTCATGGTTATAACCGAAGCAGAAATTTCACTTCGATAAACGAAGAACTCTTCTCTCGATCAGATAACCGATCCTATAAAAGGTAAGTTTATCTAGATCTTCCGGATTCTCGGAGTGGAGATCCCACTTCTAGTTTCCTTATCGCACTGGAAATAGAATATAAAATTCTTCCTTTCCAGAAACAAGGAATAGGATATAAAATTCTTCCTTCCTTGTTAAGGGAATAGAATATAAAATTCTTCCTTCCCACATCAACTCCTTTTCAAAAATTTATAAAATTAGGATTCATCCTAGGAAATTTATCCCGAATCCTAAGCAGGGATAAGTCTGCGCCTAACACGCGCTGCCGGTTTAGTCTTTTTCCGATTGAAAAAGACACCAGAGTTCGATTCTGGGGTATCTTATCCTGAAACCTAAGTAAGGATAAGTCGACGCCTAACACGCGTCGCCGGTTAGTTCTTAACCGTTAAAAAGAACACCCGTCTGCATATTCAACATTGTGGCAGGTTGTTATTAATAACACCGAAATCCATGCCTCACACGCATGGGAAATTTTATCCTGAATCCTAAGAAAGGATATGTCGACGCCTAACACGCGTCGCCGGTTTGGTCTTTTTCCGATTGAAAAAGGCACCAGGGTCTAAACCTGGGGAATTTTATCCCAAAGCCTAAGTAGGGATAAGCCAACGTCTAATACACGTTGCTGGGTAGTCTATTCCCATAACAATGGCAAAGTCTACATATTCAAAATTGTAGCATAAAGTCTAAGGGAATTCATTCCTTTAGCGTAACGTCACATGCGGAACGGATTAAAACAATCCGCATGTAAGCCCGACTCAAACGGTAGTCGGTAAGAGCACATCAAATCCGTTGAAGGCTGAGGATTTGCCAAAAATCCTAAGTCAACGTCTCATACACGTTGCTGTTTAGTCTTTTCACAGGAGAAAGACGAAGTCTACGTATTCAATATCGTAGCACTAAAAGAGTTAACTCTTTTAGCTTAACGTCATGTGCGGAACGGATTTAGATAATCCGCATGCTAGCCCGACTCAAACGGTAGTCGGTAAAGGCTAATCAAATCCGTTAGAGGCTGGGGGTTGGCCAAAAATCCTAAAGCCAACACCTCACACGTGTCGCCGGGTAGCCTATTCCCGTAACAATGGCGAAGTCTATGTATTCGACATCATAGCACAAAGTCTCAGAAAATTCAATCTCTGAGCACAACGTTACATGCGAGCGGATTTAAATAATTCGCATGCTAGCCCGACTCAAACGGTAGTCGGTAAAGGCTTATCAAACCCGTTGATGGCTGAGGGTTTGCCAAAAATCCTATGAGTATTGTGGTCAATCATTTCAAACAGAATGACGAATCATAATAAAAAGGAAATTCACTAAAAGAGTCAAGAGTTAAAACACTCAGCAAACAAAATCACACATCAAGCCCGTGGCTAAAAATCTGCTGGCTGAACTTATACAGCTTATCATCATAAGCTTGGCTAAGCTCAGCTCTAATGGACTCCTCGGTAGCGGCAGAGGTCTTCGCAGCAGTCTCCTCTGCCTCAAACAGCTCATGCTTTAAGGATGTCAGCTCGTCAGATAAAGCAGTGCAGGTCTGCTGATCCTGTCCTCTCGTCATCTGGAGAATACCCAAGGTCTCCTCTTTCTCGCGGAGTTCTCTTCTGAGCCGGTCTATCTGGGTCTCACAAGAGGTGATGGAAGAGTCAAGCTCAGCAAGGGAAGATAATCTGGTAGCAAGGCCGGTCTCAACTCGAGCTACTCGATCTCGCCGCACCTGAACCTCAAGACTAGCAAGAACCTGAGTCTCGCGCAGTGACTGTAAACGGGTCTCCAGCTCAGCAGCGATAAATGAAGAGACACCGGTATCTCGAAGCTCACGAAACATCTGGAGTTCATGCTCTAAACAGTCAAGATCGTCAACTATAGCCTTCGCCAAGTCTGGATATCCTGCTTCCCTTATCAAGTTGATTCTGGAATTAAGGAGAGGTTTAAACTGGTGAAGTAAAAGTCCGCCGTGGAAGAGCTTGCCGATCATAGCATTCACAAAGGAGAAGAATGAGCGAACTTCTATACAGATGACGACCTTGTCAGGATCGTCGTCAGATAATAACTCCTTCACTAAGACATGAAGATGAGAGGAACGCCCTACACAAAAAAAGGAGAAGTCCGTCAAAAGTCTTAATAAGAAAAAGGAATAGCACTCCTCAATGAGTTGACTTATAACTTCTTCCCCTTGAGCCGCTGGGGGTAGTGGAGGTGTAACGGCTGTAGGTGCATCAACTGGTGTAGTTGGTCTCACAGCCGGCTCAACAGGGTCTTTCTCAACAAAAGCTCCTGCCAGATTCAAAACAGAATTCGCAGAGGCGTTACATTATAGTTGCATTAGTCAAGATTGGCTAGTCCTATAATTAACTCAGAAAGAAGCACATACCTTCAAAGGAACCATCCTCGGGATTTTCAGCGAAGGTGGGCTCAGAAAACATATCCCCAGGTAACTGGTCATCGATCTGAGGAGAGCTATATATGTAGCGCATCATGGGAGTGTCCGCAAACAAGCTTCCCTCGTCAAAGTCATCGATGGAGAAATCTGACATAAAAAAAATATAAGTGCCAAAGAAGAGTGAAGAGACTACAACTAATGGAAATGAGTTACCTCTCACAGGTGCATCAGCCTCTTCATTTCCAGGATTCGCCTCCTGCAAATTATCTGAAGAAGCAAGAAGTAGAGGACAGTTAGAGAATACACGAACTCATTCGTGTATTATCTAAAGAAATACAGTGTCAGTGTTAGATGTACCTGGATTCACGGAATCGGGTCCTACACTGATCTCCTCTCTAATGTCAACAACCCCTGTAGGCCTCTCTACATGAGGTAGTGGGTCAGACTCATCGGGAGATACAGGAATGGGATCGGGACTCATCTCATTCTCTCCACGCACTCCTATATAGAGATAGAAGAGCATGAGTCAATGTTCCGAATAACCAAGAGAATGGTTCACAGGATGGATATTACCTCCATCACTGGCAGGATCATCGCCAGCCAGGTCCATATCAGAAGCTCGGGAAGCTGCACGCGGCTTACGGGCTAATCTCTTCCGCCTAGCAATGGGGATCGAAGGTCTCGCCTGGGGAGGAGGACGGAACTCTTCATCCTGATCAACTGTGGTCCCTGAAACATCAAACCATAGTCAGTTTCAATACTTCTGGAAGATAGAAGCAAAAGATGAATTGCAAACCTCGCTCGAAAAAGTCATCATAATCTTCGGGATCCCCGCCTGAAGCCTCGTCTGTGGAATAGAATGTCCTCTGGCCCTCTTCATCAATTCGGCGAGTCTTGTTCCGCGCCCTCTGTGCTCGAGCATTCTCCCGAATCCTAAAGAAATCAAGCTGAGAAGCCTCCTCAGCCTCTATCTCTGCAATCGGCTTCACGGGGATAGTCTTGTTAGCTGCTAGTAACCACTTGCAGCTCAAGAAAGTGAGGTTCAACTGCCGATCAATACTCGGGAGACTGAACTTATCACCAGTACAGCCAGTCACGGTCCACAACCATGCACGGAGACCGTCTACCAAACCACTATGGGTCCGAAACTGCTGACGAGGATTCCCGATGTAGAGCTGATCATAGCCAAACTGGCGAGCGAATCGGTAGGGTAGATATAGCTCTATGAAGCACTGATCCCTCACCCGAAAAGTCAGATAGCCAGGCCTAATGTTCACCAGCCAATTGAAACAGCCAATGTCTAAGTGAGTCCGATACTCTCTCGGCCTCTCATCATCTATCAAGCACTCGCCGTACCGGCCGGAGAACTGCGGAAAACAAGTGGAGAATGCCCAACACTTGTGGACCTGCAGCTGCTGTCTGACATCAGAAAATCCTCGACCCTCCCACCTACCATTCTCAAGCAACTGTAGCAGGGGAACAGAGTGATCTGTGGCGTTCGGCACCGACATCATATCCGAGCGGTGGAGGACGAACCAGGCCATCAGATAAGCGTACCGAAGCTCCACCTTAAGAGTGGGAATCTGACCTGGCAAATCGGTCTCCTTCCGTGTGAAGGCACTAGAAAGCTGTCGAAGTCCTCGGTGAATGTCAGCTACCATCACCGGAAGAAGTGAGAGTTCTTTCTTGTAAGCAAGCTGAACTGCTGGATAGAGTACCTCCAAGGGCAGGGCGTCACCAGACTGAAATGGAACCACACACTTCTTCAACCAAATAGCGAGATAACCGGCGAGAAGAGTCATCGGTCGAATCGGTGTGGTCGCATACCATAAGAAAGATCTGAACCTGGTCTTCGCAGGGAAGCCACCCTCAGGACTGCTAGTGGTGTAGGAGTGAGCGTCAATCTTCTTCAACAGACTGTTCACCTCTGAAGGAGTGAGTGGGGCCAACTCACAAATATCCTCGCCAGAACGGTTCTCCAGGTTCTTGAACAAATAGTTCGCAAACTGCTTCAGACTCACGGATGCCTTGGTCCTTTTTGCTAAAGGCTCAGACTGTGCTAAAGCAATGTGATAATGACAAGTGAGATCCCATAGAGTCTCATAGCGATCAAGCATGCGATCCTTCAACTGGTCCAATTCATGATTAGAGGGAAAGTACTCCTGGTATAGCATCTGTCCCATGGGCAAGCCAGAAATCCTGTGCATCTCGTGGAGAGCCAAGCCCAACTCCCCCTGCCGGGTCAAAAAAGTGTTCGAGTCTGGATTATATAGCTCGAACAAAGCACAGAAATGTCTCAAACTGACAGGCAAGCCATACATGGTGGCACGAACGGCTGCATACAAACCGCAAGCATGCAACTTCTCGCTCCATCGGCTCAAAACATACATCGTCATGCGACTCCACCAAGACTTGTCCAAAGAATGGACCCAACCGTAAATCCTGTGACGAGTAGCAGGCATCTCCCGTCCTAGGGTAGCGAAGCGATTCCTCAAGGTCGAAGCAGTGGCGAGAAACTCGTTACGTGGTGGTGCATCTAGTCCCAACACTCCAGGATGCAATCCAGTGATATGACTCCTGCTCGAGCCAGGAGCTGCCTGATGCGTGACGTAGCCGCAATGGACGCTCTCATGATCCTCCGTCAAGCGCCACGACATCTCCCGTGTCACAGCCTGACGCCTGAGCTCAGTCAATGAGCGATGCCGAGGAATCTCCGGCAAGTATATGAAGCCACTGCCGGTCTTGTGGAGCCACTGCTCAGCGTCAATGAATACGGCTTCTGGGTCATCGACAGAATCACCAAATAGGAAATCGCTCTTCCGAAGAGGCTGAGTAGAGCTGGCGTCCTTCACAAAAGGCGCGTCTGTGATCAGCTGACGAATAGCTCGATGACCACCTTCCCTCACTACCTGGGCAACCTCAGTCGACGTGACCGAAGCAAACTGAGGAGTAGCTGGAATAGGAGAAGGATCGTCGGAGGTCGAATAATACTCGCCGCGACGCCCACAGACTGCGTGGGACGAGAATGATCTAGAAGGGTACCCCACTGCAAAATAGACAGTTAAACACTGGTTAGCCTCGATTATAAAAGGAAATTGAACTCATCTTACAAATAGTTAAGATAGAGTCATTGCCTTATAAAGGGTGAGACGATTTGGCCACATTGTGCAATCACAACACAGGGTATGTCAACAACATATCCCTGCCTTATAAAGCGCAATGTAGCGTCAAATCGCCCCCTTTAATTTTGAGATATGGTTTTGACCAAGCAAAACATATCTTTGAAGCGTCGATCCTCACCAACGAGAATCAAGGCTCTTCCCGATTGCCTCGCCAAGGAGAACAACGTGGGGTAAAAAGGGACCAATTTGTAAATTTATAAGAAAATAGGGACTAATTTGTAATTTTTAAATACTGCCAAAAATAGCTCACCAGCATAGGAGGGAGGCGCGCCATCGGCCAACATAGCAGGGGAACGACCTCTCGAAGAACGCGACATGACAAACTGCAAAATAAATTAAAAGAGGTCAGATCTAGAAAAAAAAGATCACTTTTTTATCAGATCTACCCCCCTGAAAGATTAGCTCGAGGTGTCAAATCACACCCTCAACCCTCACATGCGATCCCACAAGTACATAAATTAAATTGAGCATGAAAAAGATCGAAATTGTGGAGGATTTACCTGAAGAAAGGCTCGAGATCCAATGAAGATGAGGTCTTTTAGGAAACTTTTACCTCGCGCTCGAGGGACCAGAAAGAAATTCTAAAGATGGAATTTTTAGGGAGATTTCTCAGTCAAAGATCCAAAGGAAGACTAGATCTAAGACAGATCAAATTTTGGTGAAGAACGGATGCTCGACAAAAAAAAATCAAGAGGGGGAGGGGAGAGGTTCGGCCGGCCCTAGAAAAAGAGAAGGAAAAGAAGAAAATGAAGGAAAAAGAGACCCTTTTATAGGTTGGGCCAAGTTGAACCGGACCGGACCAAGTTGAACCGAACCAGACCAGTCCAAATTAGTTCAAAAGAGACCGAATCAAGCGTCGAAACAACTTTAAATCAACTGAGGGTCTCATCCTTGGTTTATTCCTATCTTTCCCACACATTCGGAAGGAACGGAAGAAATCTTTTGAGCCAAATTACTGCCTTTTTTTGGCTCATTTTCAAGCCGGTTCAGCTTATTTTTAGCACGGAAATACTCCAATAAGGTATACGAGTATAAACTATTCCCTATTTTTATTGAGAAGCTCCTGGAGAATATTTTTCTAAAAATATTCTTAAGGATAACTCAATAACACGACGTCGGACAACGCGTCGCAAATGAAGACTCAACGCGAACACCAATCCTATCGAAGAGGGCACGTTAAAGGCAACGTCAACGCCTCGCCCGCCAACTCGCTAAGGTTTTGGAGCTAGTGGACGTGATATATTACAGGACGGATCTGAAATTCAAGGAACACCAAGCGCCCCAATAGCAAGCAAACGCCCCCTCCTCCAAATCATCAACAAGTGAATGGATCCAAGTCAAAAGGATCCGTTCAACTCTTGAGGAGCGAATCTAGAAGCGCTGTGCACTGCTTGCGTACGCGCGAATTCTTGTGCAAAAGGCACAAAATATGCAGAAGAATGACATAGCTAAGAAACAACCAAGGCTGCATCAACTTGGAGGCCAAAGTCCGAAACGACGTCCAAAAAGACAAAAAACGCCAGTCACGCCGAGGTGACCGCCTAGCCGCGGGTCATCCCGAGGTGACCCGCCCAACCGCGGGTCACCCCGAGTTGACCTGGCCCAGCGCTGGTCACCAAGTCCTGACCCGCGCCAGGGCCGAGACATGAGGCACTTCACATCCGTTTTTTCGATTCCATCGAGTTCCGCCCCTACTCTGATTGATCCCATACTTCCAGTGAAGCCCTGCGGTAGTGTAGACTTGTTCAAAAGCAAGAAGCCAATAGCGGATCACCTTGGTCCTTTGCACGAGGATCGAGGCAAAGCTCCGATCAAAGAGCGCTTGAGCCAGTCCAATGAATCTCGAGAGGTTTATCGGACTGGGAGTTGTGATCATCCTCCTAAGCAGTGGAAGAGATTCCACGATGGGAAAATCCCTATAACTGGCCGCATTGGATTGTGTGTCGAAGTCCAGGAGCCCGTTGAGATCCTACGCTCACGAAAATGTAGCCCCGAATGTGTGACTCTTGAAGACGCTAACAAAGCGTTAAGTCCCCAAAGTGAAGCGTATTCATCTGAGGACGATGTTACACCTGGGAAGTCATGCCAACACACGATATGTTGCTCCGGTCATCAGACCAACAAGTTGTACTATCGGGCTGGGGGTACGAACAAGTCTCAGAAGAGAAGTACCCGAAAAATGAATTCTCACTGTTTGTGTGCCAAGATTATCAAGGCAGTATTATCAGCGTGTAGCTGCCCCAAGACCGCTCCACAGAGGGTCTCAGTATTCCAAAGGCTTTCCTCTGAAGCATTAAATACTAAGCCAAGACGTTTTCGCAAGAAACGATCAGCCGTTCAAGATGACGAACTTCCAGAACTCACAATTAACATGGCTGATAAGGGAAAGTCGACTCAACCTTCTAGTTCTGACCCCCTCATATCGTATCGTCTAAATCGGCTACACGTAAGGACTACTAGACGTAGAGACTTTTAGAGGATGAATAGAGGATTATCCTCGGATGATGACAGATGCTAACTCTGCAGTCGCTTCTGATAATACGGTATCCAGCCCAAGACAATCCCGCGAGGCGTTTATGAACAAATGGCCAAAATCATCGAGGATGCTTTGGCTAAGAAAAAAGAGACTTCAAGTTCAAAGTGGAAATAGTCATGATGCGGATGAAGGAAGAGCATGACCAACAGATTTGGGCTCTGTCCAATCAACTTGGTGAATCCAGCCGTCACAACATTGCTAACTAAGCAGGTAGCGATTCAGATGTGGATGGATATCTCAATGCTGATAACCCTCCCGTTAACCAGAACACTGAGGGTAGCCCCACTGAGGACAACAACGATGGGGGTGGTCCCACCGAAGATGACAATACCGAGGGTGATCGCGTTGTTCCTCTCAGAAATCGTCCAAAGCATGATACAGCCGAGGACGAAAAGATGAAGGACCTTGAGAGCAAAATCAACGCTCTGATGTCTGCTCGAGAGGTGAAGAAGACCAGCATTTCATGTCCCTATCCAAGGGAGTGGGACTCAATAACATACCCGACGAAGTTCAACCTGATCAACGTCACGCCATTCGACGAAAAGGGCTCGCCCACTCAATATCTGATCTACTTCAAGTCTCACTTGGGCATGATTTTCGGTAATGAAGCATTGATGGTTCGGTCATTCGTGGGTACCCTTCGAGGAGCTGCATTCGATTGGTACTGCCGTCTCAAGCCTGGAAGCATCAATAGCTGGGACGATATGGAAAGCTCATTCCTTGGTAATTTCTTTAATGATGACACCGAGATATCAATCAGGATGCTCTTTGAGGAGAAACAGGAAGACAAAGAGACGATTGACGACTTCATCAAGCGCTTCCGAAATAAGACGATGAATTGTTAAGATCCGGTCACAGAGGACTTCATCCTCCAAACCTGTCATAACAACCTATCCATTGATATATTGAAAGTTATGAGAGTAGCACCGTCCAAGACCTGGAAAGAGTTAAAGATGCGCGGAGAGCAGACTGAACGCTTCCTCAAAAGGAAGAAAGCCGAGAGACGGGGTGGCCGGAGTCCTCCTCAGTTATGACTTTTTTGATCCTCTGTAGCATCCATTCCTGACTGTGACCTCTGCTATTCACCTCTTCTCTTCATTTGTAGCTGAAGTAGTTGCTGTTCGCATTATCATTTGCATGTAGTACATGAGGCAACCTCGTGTTCAACCGACGGCTAATCCTCCGAATTCAAGTTTTGCTTCCCGTGGTAAAGAGAAGACATCTGCAGCAGCTGTTGATGTTAATCAGACGTTACATTAGCAATCCTGAAGATAACAAAAGACTTCGGATCCGAGACTCCAAAAAGAGTACTCCTTCAAGGATGAAGACGTTCCGGCCATTTTTGAATCCCTCTTCGAAAATAACAAGATTAAGCTACCACCTATCACAAATCAGGAGGAAGCTGATAATACTTCGGATCCACAGTACTGTGCATACCACAAGATGATCCTTCATCCCACCAATGCTTGTTTTGCTCTCAAAAATAGCATCAAAACTTAGTTGAAGCTGGCGTCATAACGCTGAATTAAGCTGAATCCATACTCCAACAGGGCACACGAGTATATCTGTTTCTCCTGACTTCGAAAAGTATACAAGTATAAACTGCTTCTCAATCCTCCAATAGATGCATGAGGTTAAACTGTTCCCTGCATACTCCAATACGTATAAGAATCTAAACTATATCCTACCCTTGATGGGAAGTTTCTGAAAGAATATCGTATGTAACCCGATTATGCAACTGAGTACAATGTTAGACCCAGTTTCGCAAAGAAAGCTGGAGGTAGATGATTCATGTAACGGGAAGTTTTTGAAAGAATGCTATATGGTGTATTCTTAGGGATAACCCGGTCACTACAAAAAAGTGATGAATAAGAAACTCCCACTTAAACTCTGAATGCTTCCAAGAGTGAAACACATCCAATTACCGGGATTAATTTTATCAAATTTCAAGCACTCTTTTGCTGAGACGAAATTCGATCACTTCGTTAGATCAATCTTCCCACACAAAAAAAACTCCTACCGGTGTTTGATGATTCATAAGCTTCCATCACAAAATCCCTCACTGCTCAAATTAATTGACGGTGGGTCCACTAAAAATCTTTTCTGGTTTAATCCACTTAAACTCCCGCTATGTCTGTACACTCAACACTTCCATTGTTAGAGTCCGGACATGATGATTGGAATTTTAATCTGCTAATTCTTGACAATTATCAAACCCTTTCGTATTAAGTCCTTATCACTTGACACCAAGAACCCCCACTAAGTGATCAGTACAAGTCAACACTCCTACTGTGATTTGTACTCCCACTCGTACTGTCTACCTGGTCAAACCTTCCTACAGTTAGGGCCACAACCAAAATCCCCTCTCGATTCCTCCAATGAACGAGAGGTCCACGAATCGAGCGATCAAACATTCCTACAGTTACGATCGTCTCAAACCTCTCACTTGGTCAAACCTTCCTACAGTTAGGACCATAACCAAAATCTTCTCTTGATTCCTTCCATGAACGAGAGGTTCACTTACAAATCGAGTGATCAAACATTCCTACAGTTAGGGTCACCTTGAACTCCCACTTGGTCAAACCTTCATATAGTTAGGGTCAGAACCGTAATTCACTCTTGATAGACGGGAAACCCACCTTTAGTTTGATAATCAAACCTTCCGACGGTTAGGATTATCTGAATCTTTTCGATTCTCGGAGTGGAGATCCCACTCTTAGGTTCACCTTTCCGGATTCTTAAAGTGGAGATTCCACTTTAAGTTTCCTTTGTAACTGGAGATAGAATATAAAATTCTTCCTCTTCAGCCTTGGGAGATAGAATATAAAATTCTTCTTCTCCCACATCAGGTTTGTCTTTACCCGAAAAAAGACCTGGAGATAGAATATAAAATTCTTCCTCTCCAGCATCAGGTTCGTCTTTGCCCCAAGTGAAGACACCGCTTTTTTAACTCCCAAAATCCATGTTTCACACACACGAGGAATTTTATCCCGAATCCTAAATAGGGATAAGTCAATGCCTAACACACGTTGCCGGTTTAGTCTTTCACCGATTGAAAAAGACATCAGAATCCAAGTCTGGGGACGTTTATCCCGAAGCCCCAGTAGGGATAAGTCAGCGCCTAACACGCGTTACCGGTTAGTCTTTAACCGTAAAAAGGATAAAAGTTCACATATTCGACATTATGACAAGTTGTTATTAATAACACCATAATCCGTGCCTAACACGCGTGGGGAATTTTATCCCAAAGCCTAGGTAAGGATAAGTCAATGCCTAATACGCGTTGTCGGTTTAGTCTTTCACCGATTGAAAAAGACACCATAGTCCAAGTCTGGAGACTTTATCCCGAATCCTAAGAAGGGATAAGTCAGCACCTAATACGTGTTACCGGGTAATCTATTCCCGTAAGAAAGACGAAGTCTACGTATTCAACATCGTAGCACTAAAAGAGTTAACTCTTTTAGCACAACGTCACATGCGAAACGGATTTAAACAATCCGCTTGCAAGCCCGATTCAAATGGTAATCGGTGAAAGCACGTCAAATCCATTGATGGCAGAAGATTTGCCAAAAAATTCTAAGTCTACATCTGATACATGAAGCCGGGTAGTCTAATCCCGTGAGAAAGACGAAGTCTACGTATTTAATATCGTAGCACTAAAAGAGTTAACTCTTTTAGCACAACGTTACATACGAAACGGACTCAAATAATCCGCATGCTAGCCCGACTCAAACGGTAGTCGGTAAAGGCTCATCAAACCCGTTGATGGTTGAGGGTTTGCCAAAAATCCTATAAATACAAGAGTCATTGACGCACCAGCTTTATTAGTTGGTCTCGTGATAAGATCCAGATGAATCAGCTTTAACAGTTGGTCCTGCAGCCCCAACAGTTAGGATCACCACGTTCCAATGCCTTAAGAGCTTAAACTGTGTAGACTCCAGTAAACGTACGAGTATAAACTATGTTAACGCCGCTCAACGCATTACAACAAAGGTCAACGTCGGACAACACGTTACAGTAAAGGTCGATGCCGGTCAATGCATCGATAATGCCGTCAAAATAAGGCTAAGGAAAAATTCTAGGTTAAAAGATGATTCCAGAGAGTTCAATCACATTTAGATACCAATTCCCGACAAAGATGATCAATTCAAAGTCAACTCAATGACACGAGCTAAGTTCAGAAACTTATACACTAATTTCAGTTCAAGACTTTAACAACGGTCAGACGATAAACGCAACTTCGGAAGAACTTCATCTATTCGATAAAATACTGAATAGACTGAAGGCTGAAAAAATCAAGAATTGAGGCAATTCATAAGTCCTTTTATGCGATCTCCTCAACGAAATACTGAAGAGATTGAAGACAGGGCTTGTCTTATCCAAAGCATTCCAGACTTTTTTTATAAAACAAATAAGTCTGAAATACTTTGAAGGGGGTATCTGTATGCGTCTAAAAATGCCCATAGGTTCCCGCACGTAGCTCGAGACGAAGAGAAGACGATGAACGTCATCATCCGAGTCAAGAAGGATTATCCAAGTGCCCGTCGCGCTTGTCGGTCAGCTCCAAGTGCCCGCCGCGCTTGTCGGTCAGCTCCAAGTGCCCACTACGCTTGTCGGTCAGCTCTAAGTACCGTAAAGAAGCTAACGAGCGCATGAGACAAGTTAACGAAGCGTACAAGTCAACAAGACGATCAAATACGTAAAAAGACGAAAAAAATACCCAAGTGCCAAACTGACCCGCACAGCTGCGGGTCAGCTAGTGCTGACCCGCGACAGCTGCGGGTCAGCTGCTGCTGACCTGCGCAGCTGCGGGTCAGCTAGTGATGTCCCGCGCCCCCGCGGGACACCAGAGTCTGTCACGCATGCCAACTGCCCAAAAACGCGTTTTTTGATATTTTCTCAAGATTTGTTCGTTCCAGAGCTTCCCAACTGATTGGATATCATCCACAAACATGGTTAGACCGTTGTCAACTGAAGATATGGTCAAATCCTTTGTTTTTATCCAAATACCCTGTATCCGAAGCCCTATAAATACAAACCTAGGGTCTCCTTGTAGAGGAGGCGAATTATTATCAAGACGATGAGGTGTTGCCGAACTTTAGAGCTAAGAGCCACGAAATTTCAGAGGAGGTTAGCTAGATCCCGACGAACTTTGGCATAAAGGAGTCTTTCGAAGGATCTGAAGCCCTGTCCCTATTTTCCTTGATATTAGGCTTGGTCTTAATCTCGAGAAGAGTACTGATTTTGCTTGGTTGATATCAGTACTTCAGCGAATTCTTCCTTGGTGAAGTAGGAGCTCTGACCAATTATTCTGTCAATCGGATCTGATCCGTAGGCGGTCCACGGATAAACCCCGGCACAGGCAAAGATCACCCGCAAACAGAGACTAATAAATAGGATGTGTGTTGTTTGAAAGATATTGTAATCAGTTATTTTCATTGTGTAAAAGTCTTATAAAAATACTAACTTTTTGTTGGGTTTATTGTAACGCCTGAAGTTGTATAGATTCAATCACAATGAAGAAAACAATTTCTGACCCAAACAGCCAGGGATCCTTTCAGTGAATCATACGACCTTCGTGTCTTGTTCAGGGGGAGGAGGAGGTGGTGGTACCCTTGCCGACTGAGCCCGTGCTTTCACCATTGTTTAATAAGCGTGATGCCATTCTTTGTGATCCGCGCTTCAGAGAATACGATGAGGCCTATTGCTTCCTGAGTAATGGGCTCGAAAGGATAACGGGCGAGTTCATCATCTTCAAGATGTCAAATGCGATCTTTGGAGGCACGTCAATATGTTCGCTGATGAAGTGGATCGTGAGATCCACCAGTGGCAGTTCGATCATTTAGCAGTGGAAATATGTATGAGGTTAAACTGCTCCCTGCATACTCCAATACGTATAAGAATCTAAACCATATCCTACCCTTGATGGGAAGTTTCTGAAAGAATATCGTATGTAATATTCTTAAGAATAACCCGATTATGCAACTGAGTACAATGTTAGACCCAGTTTCGCAAAGGAAGCTGGGGGTAGATGATTCATGTAACGGGAAGTTTCTGAAAGAATGCTATATGGTGTATTCTTAGGGATAACCCGGTCACTACAAAAAAGTGATGAATAAGAAACTCTCACTTGAACTCTGAATGCTTCCAAGAGTGAAACACATCCAATTACCGGGATTAATTTTATCAATTTTCAAGCACTCTTTTGCTGAGACGAAATTCGATCACTTCGTTAGATCAATCTTCCCTCACAAAAAAAACTCCCACCGGTGTTTGATGATTCATAATCTTCCACCACAAAATCCCTCACTGATCAAATTAATTGACGGTGCGTCCACTAAAAATCTTTTCTGGTTTAATCCACTCAAACTCCCGCTATGTCTGTACACTCAACACTTCCATTGTTAGAGTCCGGACATGATGAGTGGAATTTTAATCTGCTAATTCTTGACAATTATCAAACCCTTTCGTGTTAAGTCCTTATCACTTGACACCAAGAACCCCCACTAAGTGATCAGTACAAGTCAACACTCCTACTGTGATTTGTACTCCCACTCGTACTGTCTACCTGGTCAAACCTTCCTACAGTTAGGACCACAACCAAAATCCCCTCTCGATTCCTCCAATGAACGAGAGGTCCACAAATCGAGCGATCAAACATTCCTACAGTTACGATCGTCTCAAACCTCCCACTTGGTCAAACCTTCCTACAGTTAGAACCATAACCAAAATCTCCTCTCGATTCCTTCCATGAATGAGAGGTTCACTTTCAAATCGAGTGATCAAATCTTCCTACAGTTAGGATCACCTCGAACTCTCACTTGGTCAAACCTTCATATAGTTAGGGTCAGAACCGTAATTCACTCTCGATAGACGGGAAACCCACCTTTAGTTCGGTAATCAAACATTCCGACAGTTAGGATTATCTGAATCTTTTCGATTCTCGGAGTAGAGATCCCACTCTTAGGTTCACCTTTCCGGATTCTTGAAGTGAAGATCCCACTTTAAGTTTCTTTTGTAACTGGAGATATAATATAAAATTCTTCCTCTTTAGCCTTGGGAGATAGAATATAAAATTCTTCCTCTCCCACATCGGGTTTGTCTTACCCAAAAAAAAGACCTGGAGATAGAATATAAAATTCTTCCTCTCCAGCATCGGGTTCGTCTTTGCCCCAAGTGAAGACACCGCTTTTTTAACTCCCAAAATCCATGTTTCACACACACGAGGAATTTTATCCCGAATCCTAAATAAGGATAAGTCAACGTCTAACACGCGTTGCCGGTTTAGTCTTTCACCGATTGAAAAAGACATCAGAATCCAAGTCTGGGGACGTTTATCCCGAAGCCTCAGTAGGGATAAGTCAGCACCTAACACGCGTTACCGGTTAGTCTTTAACCGTAAAAAAGACAAAAGCTCACATATTCGATATTATGGCAGGTTGTTATTAATAACACCATAATCCGTGCCTAACACGCGCGGGGAATTTTATCCCAAAGCCTAGGTAAGGATAAGTTAACGCCTAATACGCATTGTCGGTTTAGTCTTTCACCGATTGAAAAAGACACCATAGTCCAAGTCTGGGGACTTTTATCCCGGATCCTAAGAAGGGATAAGTCAGCACCTAACACGTGTTGCCAGGTAATCTATTCCCGTAAGAAAAAAGACAAAGTCTACGTATTCAATATCGTAGCACTAAAAGAGTTAACTCTTTTAGCACAACGTCACATGCGAAACAGACTTAAACAATCCGCTTGCAAGCCCGATTCAAACGGTAATCGATGAAGGCACGTCAAATCCGTTGATGACTGAGGATTTGCTAAAAAATTCTAAGTCTACATCTGATACATGAAGCCGGGTAGTCTAATCCCGTGAGAAAGACGAAGTCTACGTATTCAATATCATAGTACTAAAAGAGTTAACTCTTTTAACACAACATTACATACGAAACGGACTCAAACAATCCACATGCTAGCCCGACTCAAACGGTAGTCGGTAAAGGCTCATCAAACTCGTTGATGGTTGAGGGTTTGCCAAAAATCCTATAAATACAAGAGTCATTGACGCACCAGCTTCATTAGTTGGTCTCGTGACAAGATCCAGATGAATCAGCTTTAACAGTTGGTCCTGTAGCCCTAACAGTTGGGATCGCCACGTTCCAATGCCTTAAGAGCTTAAACTGCGTAGACTCCAGTAAACGTACGAGTATAAACTATGTTAACGCCGCTCAACGCATTACAACAAAGGTCAACGTCGGACAACGCGTTACAGTAAAGGTCGATGCCGGTCAACGCATCGATAATGTCGTCAAAATAAGGCTAAGGAAAAATTCTAGGTTAAAGGATGATTCCAGAGAGTTCAATCACATTTAGATACCAATTCCCGACAAAGATGATCAATTCAAAGTCAACTCAATGACACGAGCTAAGTTCAGAAACTTATACACCAATTTTAGTTTAAGATTTTAACAACGGTCAGACGATAAACATAACTTCGGAAGAACTTCATCTATTCGATAAAATACTGAATAGACTGAAGGCTGAAGATATCAAGAATTGAGGCAATTCACAGGTCCTTTTATGCGATCTCCTCAACGAAATACTAAAGAGATTGAAGACAGGGCTTGTCTTATCCAAAGCATTCCAGACTTTTTTATAAAAAAATAAGTCTGAAATACTTTAAAGGGAGTATTTGTATGCATCTAAAAATGCCCATAGATTCCCGCACGTAGCTCGAGACGAAGAGAAGACGATGAACGTCATCATCCGAGTCAAGAAGGATTATCCAAGTGCCCGCCGCACTCGTCGGTCAGCTCCAAGTGCCCGTCGCGCTTGTCCGTCAGCTCCAAGTACCCACTGCGCTTGTCGGTCAGCTCTAAGTACCGTAAAGAAGCTAACGAGCGCATGAGACAAGTTAACGAAGCGTACAAGTCAACAAGACGATCAAATACGTAAAAAGACGGAAAAAATACCCAAGTGCCAAACCGACCCGCACAGCTGCGGGTCAGCTAGTGCTGACCCGCGACAGCTGCGGGTCAGCTACTGCTGACCCACGCAGTTGCGGGTTAGCTAGTGATGTCCCAGGCCCCCGCGGGACACCAGAGTCTGCCGTGCATGCCAACTACCCAAAAACGCGTTTTTTGATATTTTCTCGGGATTTGTTCGTTCCAGAGCTTCCCAACTGATTGGATATCATCCACAAACATGGTTAGACCGTTGTCAACTGAAGATATGGTCAAATCCTTTGTTTTTATCCAAATACCCTGTATCCGAAGCCCTATAAATACAAACCTAGAGTCTCCTTGTAGAGGAGGCGAATTATTATCAAGATGAGGAGGTGCTGCCAAACTTCAGAGCTAAGAGCCATGAAATTTCAGAGGAGGTTAGCTAGATCCCGGCGAACTTTGGCATAAAGGAGTCTTTCGAAGGATCTGAAGCCCCGTCCCCATTTTCCTTGATATTAGGCTTGGTCTTAATCTCGAGAAGAGTACTGATTTTGCTTGGTTGATATCAGTACTTCAGCGAATACTTCCTTGGTGAAGTAGGAGCTCTGACCAATTATTCTGTCAATCGGATCCGATTCGTAGGCGGTCCACGGATAAACCCCGGCACAGGCAAAGATCCCCCGCAAACAGAGACTAATAAATAGGATCTGTGTGTTGTTTGAAAGATATTGTAATCAGTTATTTTCATTGTGTAAAAGTCTTATAAAAAGACTAACTTTTTGTTGGGTTTATTGTAACGCCTGAAGTTGTATAGATTCAATCACAATGAAGAAAACAATTTCTGACCCAAACAGCCAGGGATCCTTTCAGTGAATCATACGACCTTCGTGTCTTGTTCAGGGGGAGGAGGAGGAGGTGGTGGTGCCCTTGCCGACTGAGCCCGTGCTTTTACCATTGTTTAATAAGCATGATGCCATTCTTTGTGATTCGTGCTTCAGAGAATACGATGAGGCCTATTGCTTCCTGAGTAATGGGCTCAAAAGGATAACGGGCGAGTTCATCATCTTGAAGATGTCAAATGCGATCTTTGGAGGCGCGTCAATATGTTCGCTGATGAAGTGGATCGTGAGATCCACCAGTGGCAGTTCGATCATTTAGCGGTGGAAATATGTATAGCGGTAGCTGGTGTCTGTTTTTGTCTAGCATTTAGTCGACCTTTGCTAAGAAAATGCCACTACTTTGCTTACTTGTTTAGTCCATAAATTTTTTAATGGGACCATTCAGGGCCAATCTAGTATTGCTAGAGCTTATAATAAGTTGCTTATAAAAGCAGCTTATAGAAGCAATTTATGTAAGATGCTGAAACTAGCGGTTTGGTAATCAAATATAAAAAATTGCTTAAGAGGCAACTAAGGTGTTTAGTAGCTTGTTAAAAGATAAAAAGTAGATATGATATGTAAATTATAAAAAAATAGAAGCAGCTTTTAGAGGCATGATCAAGTTGCTTCTAAAAGTACCATCTTAAAAGAAGAAGTTGCTTAAAAGTATCTTTAAATTGCTTATAAAAATACACATTTAAAAGCAGAAGCAATTTCAATAAGCCTGCCAAAATTGTTTTCACTGGACATTTATTATCTGGTGCTTCTTGAAAAAACAAGTAGAATCACCTAAAAAATAGCAATACCAAACTAGCTTTCAGTCATCAAATATTCGATCCTTGTTGTTGAAGTCTTCATGATGTGTAAAACTTGCAATGACCCCATAAATCATGCATATCTGGAAACCTATTCCCCCGCATCTAAATGTTTACAAAAAATACCCTTCAAATCACCATCTTTAAGAAAATGACTCCCAAATCAATAAACCATCAATCTTACAGGCTAAATTGTAAATGCAGTCTAACCAAACAATCAAATGAAAACGAAGAAGTCTAAGGGCACTCGTCGTTTGGCGATTGTTCTTCGGCACTCGCGAAGAAAATGCTGGGAATCAGTTGGGTGTAGGGTTGGGTGTAGGCTTGGCTGTAGGCTAGGTTGTAGAGTTTGCTTTGGGGTTGGACACATGTCACCCTCTTAGAGCGAGTGATAGCAACAGTCACGTTTCGCTCTAGAAATCCTTAACGTAAACATATCAACGAAGTTGTAAATTGGTGAAGTGTGCAACGAGCAAAATTGGCTCGTTTAATGCTGCAAAGTTAGTGTGAAAGAAGACGAAAAGATAATAGTTAAACAATCATTTTGTTTAAAAACGTATCATATATCTGAATCATTTTGAACAAAATCTAGTAATATGCTGAACTGCTAAAATGTAAAATAGATTTAAATAATTCAAAGGAGGAAATTGTGTCTACATGATGTGATTTCTTGAAATGGATGGAGTTTAAGAATAAACTGGTGAAACTGTGATTTTTTTTGGGGGGGGGGGGGGGGTGGGGTTGGGTTGGTTTAAGTACAAATTAAGTATAAAAATAATTGAATAAGTTATTTTGGGTCTAAGGTGAATTTTTAAAGTGATTTTTTAAACAGGGCAGAACTTTGAATTTGTTAGCCAAGTAACTTTCCAGACCTTTTAGGTTGATAAGGAAGGGGTGTGGTGGGGGTGGGGGGGTGGGGGACGTTGAAGAAGAAAAAAACTACACAAAAAGTGGGGAAAAAGAAAAGAAAAAGGATTTCTCGAATTTAAGACTGTGCCCGTATTATATTTAAATGAGGCTGAGGGTACAACATAACAACAACTTTTTATCATCTTCACACAAAAAAGGGGGGAAAATAAGAAAAGAAAAAGAATTTCTCAAACTTAGGACTGTGCCCGTATTATATTTAAATGAGGCTGAGGGTACAACATAACAACTTTTTATCGTCTTCATCATCATCAAGACGAAACCCCCAAACCCCAAACCCTCTCCTCTCATTCTAACCAAATTCTGTTCTCGTTTCTCCTCAATGGATTCTTTTCCCAAAACCTACGATCTTGACGTACTCTTCGATCGAGAGCCCAAGATCCCCCCTTATTCAATGCGTCTGGCTTAATTTGAACAACACAACAAACCGACTTCATCGCTTTCACCATTGTCAAATGTTGTAGTGTTTTTGCTGATGAATTTGATCGGGAGATCCACCATCGTCAGTTTGATCATCACCGTCATTTAGGTATATTTTATTCTTGACCTTTTTTTTAATCTGTGACTTCGACGGAGTGTGTGAGTTAATCTTGGTTTAATTTCATGAATTTTTGTATGATTAGGGTTTGTCTAGGGTTTCGGACTATAATATTTCGTCCTTGATGCGTTTTGTTTGTGGACACTCTCTTCTTGCTTTCACCCTGGGAGTGAAGCAAATCATTTGTTGCTGTAACAAGGTAACTTCTATTGGTGTACTTTTAACTGTAATATCCTGTTGACTTACATTGTTTATTTCCGTGTAGTAAATTACCAATTCAATTATTGTTGTTCATATAATTCGCTTTTGATGGATAAAGTTCTTTATCTTATGTTCACTTTGCTTTGATGCTATTGCATGTTTGCATTTTTTAAATTTGATTTTCTACTCAATCTGCCACGTGTTTCACCAATCATTCATACTTTTCTATACTTTCTGCTTTTATAGATGGATGCTACCACCCCCAAGTATTCGAGGGCCAGATATGAAGACATCGTTAACGGAGTCTCTTCCATCCTCAAAAAGGTTGGCTACAACCCCCATGCAACCTTTGTTGGTACAAAGGCCCCACCAATAAGCCTCTTCGTCTCCCCCTCCAGGAGGTCTACAAGATCGGCGGTAACGAGACCATCCTTGTTGGCCGAGTTGAAACCGGAGTCCTTAACTCCGGTATGTTTGTCACCTTCGGCCCCACATGTCTCACATTATCATAGAGAAACATCAACAACAAAATTCAAGTGATTCACATTAATTAAAGAGAAACATCAACCACATAATTCAAGTGATTTACACTATCATAGAGAAACATCAACATAAAATGTATATATTATCAAGAATTATTTCTTAAGCAAAACCAGCTAGACATAAAATAGTAGAAAGAAAAAAATCAACAAAACTAAAGAGACAATATTAACAGAATAACACGATACTATTATACATTTAATCTAAATGATCCGAGACAAGTATAAAAATAGAAAGGTAAAGCCTCCTGCAACAGCAAAGAAAACAATTGAATCTTCAAAACACGCTTTAACAAGCCATATGAACTTTAACCTGGCATAAAACTTTTTAACCCCAAACACCCTCTATATACACCTTCTATATAGCACCTAGTTCTGCACCCAAAGCACCAAATATATGTAGCAGAGCATTACAGACCCTAGAATAAAGTTCATAGACTTGCAAACACATAAAACCAACTAAACGATGAGCAGGAATTCCAACTTCATGCCTTCTTTTCCACGCTCTTAGTAACTCCAACAAGCTACGTGCGTCGTGTGACAATCCAGCACTGGTGTCTATCCATTTCTAATTTGATCCGGGTGGTTCAAGACAATAATCTGGGAGGTGAAGCTAGTTGTTTCCTTTGTTGGGTCATTGTTAGAGTTCGAAGCAACATAACCTCTCTTGAGACCCTTCTCTGAAACGTTCTTGACGTTAAATCCAACAGTACACCCAGGGTGAAGCACGTCCAAAGCTTTGTTGTGCATCACGACAGACTTGCCATATGAACTTTAATCTGGCACAAAACTTTTTAACCCCCAACACCCTCTATATACGCCCTCTATATAGCACTTAATTTTGCACCCAAAGCACCGAATATGTGTAGTAGAGCATTACATACCCTAGAATAAAGTTCATAGACTTGCAAGCATATAAAACTAACTAAATGATGAGCAGGAACTCCAGCTTCATGCCTTCTTTTCCATGCTCTTAATAACTCCAACAACAACTATCTGCCTCATGTCTCTAACAGCAAACCGACCTAGAGGAGGATATTCCGAGAAAATCTCCACCACCATCGGCTTAGTTGGAATCATATTAACTAGCCCAAAATCACCACTCTTCAAAAACATGGGCTTCCTCTCGAGCTCTTTCCTAGATCGCCTATTAATTCTTGTCAGAATCTTTGAAAACTTAACAGCTACGTGCGTCGTGTGACAATCCAGCACTGGTGTATATCCATTTCTAATTTGACCCGGGTGGTTCAAGACAATAATCTGGGAGGTGAAGCTAGTTGTTTCCTTTGTTGGGTCATTGTTAGAGTTCGAAGCAACATAACCTCTCTTGAGACCCTTCTCTGAAACGTTCTTGACGTTAAATCCAACATTACACCCAGGGTCCGTCCAAAGCTTTGTTGTGCATCACGACAGACTTGCCATATGAACTTTAATCTGGCACAAAACTTTTTAACCCCCAACACCCTCTATATACACCCTCTATATAGCACTTAATTTTGCACCCAAAGCACCAAATATGTGTAGTAGAGCATTACAGACCCTAGAATAAAGTTCATACACTTGCAAGCATATAAAACACAGCTTCATGCCTTCTTTTCCATGCTCTTAATAACTCCAACAACAATTGTCTGCCTCATGTCTCTAACAGCAAACCGACCCAGAGGAGGATATTCCGAGAAAATCTCACAAATGAAGTCAAGTCTGTTGAGATGCTCCACAAAGCTTTGGACGTGGTTCACCCTGAGTGTACTGTTGGATTTAACGTCAAGAACGTTTCAGAGAAGCATCTCAAGAGAGGTTATGTTGCTTCGAACTCTAACAATGACCCAACAAAGGAAGCAACTAGCTTCACCTCCCAGATTATTGTCTTGAACCACCCGGGTCAGATTAAAAATGGATATACGCCAGTGTTGGATTGTCACACAGTGCGCGTAGCTGTTAAGTTTTCAAAGTATTCTCCTCTGGATCGCTTTCTTGTTAGAGACATAAGGCAGACAGTTGCTGTTGGAGTTATTAAGAGCGTGGAAAAGAAGGCATGTAGTTGGAGTTTCTGCTCATCATTTAGTTGGTTTTATGTGCTTGCAAGTCTATGAACTTTATTCTAGGGTCTGTAATGCTCTGCTACATATATTTGGTGTTTTGGTTCCAAAACTAGGTGCTATATAGAGGGTGTATATAAAGGGTGTTGGGGATTAAAAAGTTTGTTGTGCCAGATTAAAGTTCATATGGCTTGTTAAGTCGTGTTTTGAAGATTCAATTGTTTTCTTTGCTGTTGCAGGAGGCTTTAGCTTTCTATTTTTATACTTGTCTCGGATCATTTAAATTGAAAGTATAATAGTTTCGTGTTATTCTGCTAGTATTGTCTCTTTAGTTTTGTTGAATTTTTTTCTTTCTACTATTTTATGTCTAGCTGGTTTTGCTTAAATTTAATTCTTGATAATATATACATTTTATGTTGATGTTTCTCTGTGATAATGTAAATCACTTGAATTATGTGGTTGATGTTTCTCATTGATAATGTGAGTCACTTGAATTTTGTTGTTGATGTTTCTCTGTGATGATGTGTATCACTTGTTTAGCCCCCCCCCCCCCCACCCCAACCCTTCTTTTTTTTTACGTTGTGCAACTTGTATGGTGGGGAGCGCCACCTTTTCTGAATCTGTGTAACGTATGATGCTGCTTCAATCTTCTTGTGTGACGGGAATGTTGTGCCATCTTTTTCGAATCTGTGTAAAGTCTGATGCTGCTTCAATTTTATGGACGAAGCCACAAAAGGTTGTATTAGAGTCGTAAGAGAGTTGAAACTTATGGGGGACAGGAAGCTGAGTTGGGGAATGAAAGCTTGAGCCATTTGAATTTTGTGTTGACTGCGAGTAGACCATCCGTACCACCCAATTGTAAATAGAACCTTTGTAGTTCTATTTATGTAAGTGGACCTGCTAAGCTAATTTGTTGTGCTCTACAATTTATTAAAAAAGTTTGTGGAGGGCGGATAGACCCTCTACAATTCTATTAGTGAAAATAGACTCCTAATTATTATTATTATTTTAACTTTTAAAATGTCGAAAAAGTTCATCAGAGGTGTATATTCTAACTTGCTCAGTGTTACGAGCGGTCTATTCATGCAAATAGAATTACAGAGGTTCTATTCACAATTGGGTGATACTACAGGGGTATATTCATAATTAGCCCCTAAAATTTTAAGGTGATACTTCCATATATGTCCCTAATGCTTTAGCCAAATTTCATTTGTGTCCATAGGCTATAAATGTCATCAAAGGAGATCTCTAACGTTAACTCTAGCAATAATAGAGGTCCTTTTTATTTTGAATAATTTTCATTAATTATTGCTGATGTACGTGATATTTTTATCATTTTCTTTTTTTTTCTTTGCTAACAAGATTCTGACTGGATCCCCGAAAGTTTTCAAAATTACAAAGAGCTTCTTGAAAGTCTTCAAAATTACATTACAAGCTACCATTGCCTCTTTTCCCAAAATACCTATACGGGAATAGTGACGAGCCGACAATACGTATGTTAAGTCCTAGATTTAGGTATTTTTGCTTACTGCACTAATGACAATTAAATGAGAGAAAACAACCTCATGTATATAATTCAACAAGTGAACATCTAATAACTACCACAACTCCAGTCCCTCGGACACGAAGAATAAATAATAATGATAATGATAATTATAATAAATAGTAGAAGAACACGGACGATAGGTGAGAAGCAACGCGTGGAACGTTGAAGTTTAATCAATATTTGTATGGACAATACTTACCCTGCAGGATTAACAAGAAATTAATATACAACATGAACCACAACATCCGGCTTTCTCCTCTAGCTCAAGCACTCGTTATACCAATGAAAACTACTAGCGGGACAATGCCATATATTTCTATCCACATGAGCATGATGTTGTTGTACGAGCTCAATACACATGGGTCACCCCTATTTTCTATGCAAATCGATGGGGAGATGAAGACATCGTCATCGTCATCGTCATGGAGGCGTTCACAACTTGGGATTCGAATGAGCAGAGAAGTGATTTAGTGCCCTTACTCCTTGTTTTGATTTTGCTCGGATCTTGACCAAGTGGCAATAGGGATAAATCGAAAACCTCCGTTGACTATATGATGAGATGGAAGGTATCAACGTTGCCCCTGTTGGATTTTTTGGTCAAAACTACTTTCCAAAATAAGTTTTCAAACTATATATATATTAACTACAATTACTTTTCATAAATGCTTAGTAGCCTAGAGGAGTTTATGTTTTTGTGTTTCAAAAGGTCCCCTATTCGAGGCTTGCCAACGACAAGCCGAGAAGTGTTTTATTTGAATTAATCTTTCATAAGTTCTCGTGGGCCGTGGGTCGGTGGGTTGTGGGCCAATGGACCGGGGATCGGGGCTAATCCGGCTGAGACGCTAAGTGGCGCTTTGTTAGGCGCACTTCGCACGGAGGCCTCGGAGCAAGGTGGCGCTGTTTGGCGCCACTATGGTCGCCACGAATGTTGCAGCATGCGAACGAGCTACATATTCGCACGAGGGTGTGACCCTAGCGTTCTCGAAGTCAAACGAGGTTTGTCTGATTCACAAGATCAGACGAGGTTCACTCGTCAAACGAGGTTCGCCTGTTTGACGAGGTTCGCTCGTTCGACGAGGTTCATCTGTCATACGAGATTCGCTTGTTAGACGAGGTTCGTCTGTCATACGAGGTTCGCCTGTTTGACGATGTTCGCTCGATCGTCGAGGTTCGTCTGTCATACGAGGTTCTCCTGTTTGATGATGTTCGATCGTTCGACGAGGTTCGTCTATCATACGAGGCCTGTTTGACGAGGTTCGTTTGTCAAACGAGATTCGTCTGATTTGCTAAGACGTGACCCTCGTGTTTTGTAGCAATACATCCATTGATTATCTCGTATTCAAGAGTTACTGTATGTAGCAGTTACAACAGTATTTAGAGCAATTTAATGCATTGATGTTACAATCCTAATTGTCATTGAGAATTGTAACAGTCACATTAATTGCTAGTGACTCTTGAGCTGGCCTTAGAGGCCTATAAATAGCGCCCTTGGGCAGCTCTTGGTGGTTACTAAAAACCTCGCGAGCGTGGAATACGAACGTCGGTATACACACGCGAGCTTGGAAAACGAACGTCAAATTAACGTTGTTGTTGTTGTTGTTGTGTTGCTGCTGCAAAAACTATGCCCCCAAGAACTTGCCCTTAAACCGAAAGGTTCTGAGATCGAGGAGATCTTTTATCTTGACCGAAAGGTCTTATATATCGAGGAGATCTTGACAGTATTGGGTTAGTACACACCAGAGTATTGTACTGCTGTTCCTGGAAGCAGTTTGGCCTTAGGATCCTTGTACCGGAGTGTTTATTGGAAAATTTACAATAAGAAAATGAAAGAATTTTATTTGATTTTTATTCTCTCAATCTCGATATAATTTGGATTTCCTGATTACAAAAGAGAAGAGAATTGATCTGAATTCTCCACTTTATTTAAGTCTGGGTTCTTCACGGTGGCGATGGAGTGCCTCCATCGAATGCTCGCGTCGAGTTTGCTCTCTGTTGATGATCCGACGTTTCGCTTCACTGGAACGATATCTTCTCCTCATGGTTTGATGTTGTGGAGAACTTGCAAAGCAAGTTTTAAAACTCTGAACGAGTTAGGAACTCTAAGCGAGTTATAACTCTATGGAAGAGTTGATTGGTTAAACCGAAAACCGGTTTCTAAGCCAAGTTTGATAAAAGCTCCTGTTGCCAAAAAATGTTTTGAGCTCTCCCAAGATAAATGTCGCTCTCCCTTAAAGATGATCTGCCAAAAGATCTCTTCTTTGCTGTTGAAAAGAGGATCAATCCGAGAGCCCGAACTCAATTGAGTTTCCCGCTATTTATAGGAGATTAAGGGGTATAATCGCCCCCCTTAATTCTCTCCTAAGTAGGGCTGAATGTGGTATAACCACCCCCTTAAACAGCTCCCCAAATCGTGGGGAAAACGGTTTTGAAACCATTCAGTTCGTGCTTTGAACGAATCAACAATCATGATCTCCTTTCCTCTTGATCGAGGAGGATTTCTGGGCGCACTTGTCTCCGAAGCTCTCTTTTTGGGGTGAGGCTCTTCGGCCTTCAGCCTCTTGATTATGTTCTCTACCTGCTCGCCTTGACAAACAAGTTCTTTCCAGGTTTGGATTTTCACCGCGCCAACCTTGGACAAAATATTGATCAAGAGATTGTTGCGGCACATCTCGATTAGGGTAGCTTTGAAGACCTGGTCCCGGTAATGAACTGACCGATTCCTGAATCTCTTCACGAAATCGTTGATCGACTTTGATTTTCTTTGCTTTTCAGCAAGGAGGGTGGCCATCGATACTTCTGTGTCATCGTCGAAGAAGCGGGCCAAGAAGAGTCTTTCCGCATCGGCCCATGATGTGATAAAGCCTGGCTCCAACTTGCGGAACCACTCGAAGGCCACCCCCTTGAGGGTGCCGATGAATAGACGGGTAAGGATAGCGTCGTTCCCCGTGAGGAATCCGGTTTGAGACATGAAGTAGTAAATGTGCTGTGAGGGGGAGCCCTTGCCATCAAGCTACTAAGCTCATTGGTTTGAATTTCGCTGGGTAAGGGACCGTATCCCACTCAATCGAATATGGCCTGACCACCCCCAGCTTGTTCATGTTTTGTTGAAGATTAAAGGCGTCGAGTTGGCTTTGGAACTCATCAAGTCTCTTGTCTCAGGAAGTATCCCCAGTATGCAATGTTCCTGCCGACGACATGGAAC
The DNA here is from genome assembly GCA_022839385.1 of Asparagus kiusianus. Lineage (NCBI taxonomy): Eukaryota > Viridiplantae > Streptophyta > Magnoliopsida > Asparagales > Asparagaceae > Asparagus > Asparagus kiusianus. Next base: position 39,012 of record BQKN01065144.1, read on the forward strand.
AATTATCTGAATGCGGATCGATGTTATCTTCTTGTTCAGTCGTCTGATTAGGACTAGGCTCCCATTCTTTGTTCCCTGCTGACTTTCGCAGGGTGCGTGAAGTCCTTTTCTTCTTTTTCTTCCTGTTCAAAAGTTGCTCTAACATCTCTCTTATGGACTCGATGGCGGCCTAATGCTCTTCAACCTTTTTAGTGATTGTTTGATCATCCGCGATTTCCGCCATGTCCACCTTCGCTCGTTCGCGCTGAATCGAGTTTGAGGTTTGGGATGTAGCCATTGCTGAGCAAACCTTATCCTCACCTCCAGAAAGAGACACTAAGAGCGCATAATTGAGTGGGATGGCGGCCCATGTTCGAGTACGCGTGCGCAAGAATATACCCTCGTGTTTGTGTTGAACGAGCGGGTGGTTAGGCCCCAGGAAAGAGTCCGAGTCCGAGGAATCTGAACGTGTGGCTTTACCCTTTCCCGCCATGTTGATTGTAGCAGACGGGAGCTCTAAGTCATCGACAGCTCGCCTTCTTTGACGGTTGCGTCTCCGGCGAGGTCCTGATTTGTGAGGCTGTTGAGCAAGCCTCTCGGACATCGAGGGTCTTGATGCCCCTACACATTGGCAGTCAGTAAATACCGCTTGGATGAGCCTCTCGCAGTGGCACTAAGGATTCACCTCATGAATAGTGCATTTGCGGGTTAGATGATCCCGGAGATCCCCTGTGGGTTGCTAGTGACAACTCCCAGAGTCAGACGGGCCAGACATGTGATTATGTGAGAGAGGTTCGAATGAACCTTCTTGAGTACACCGGGCGAAATCGCTAAATTTCGAATTAAGGCGAGTTCACCTGGACAGGTGGGTTCTTGTGTTTGGGTGAGCTCCAGCCAGTTGGTGAACTTTAGTCGTTTGCATATTCAGGCGAGCTTGGTGGGGCTCACCTGTCTTCTCTGGCTCGCTTGCTCGGGCATACTCGCCTGACCTGGACAATTTCCTTGATTCAGGGATATGACCTAAGAAGTAAAGCCTGTCCGAATTGGTGGGCTCGCTTAATTGGCTGGTTTGCTTGGATTGCTCGGCTCGCCCGAAGCACCGAGTTCGTAGAAACGGAGAACTCCGCAACCAAATCGAAGTCCGTCTGAACGTGGGGGCTCGCCTGTTTTGCTCAGCTCGCTAGTATTGAGAAGATTGTGTCTTCGTTTGGTATT
>BQKN01065146.1:0-45010 GCA_022839385.1 Asparagus kiusianus
TTTGATCATTCAATTTGTGGAACTCTCGTTCATGGAAGGAATAGAGAGGGAATTTTAGCTTTGGTCCTACCTGTTTAAAGGTTTAACCAAATAGGAGTTTGAGACGACCCTAACTGTTAAAAGGTTTGATTGTTCAATTTGTAGACCTCTCGTTCATGGAAAGAATCGAGAGGAGATTTTGGTTTTGGTCCTAACTATTTAAAGGTTTGACTAAATAGGGATTTGAGACGACCCTAACTGTTAAAAGGTTTGATCGTTCAATTTGTGAACCTCTCGTTCATAGAAGGAATCGAGAGGAGATTTTGGTTTTGGTCCTAACTGTTTAAAGGTTTGACCAAATGAGGATTTGAGATGATCCTAACTGTTTAAATGTTTGATCGTTCAATTTGTAGACATCTCGTTCATGCAAGGAATCGAGAGAAGATTTTGACTTTTGCCCTAACTGTTTAAAGGTTTGACCAAATGGGGGTTTGAGATGATCCTAACTGTTAAAAGGTTTGATCGTTCAATTTGAAAGAGTGCTCTAAAAATCACAGTGGGAATTTGAATAGATTCAACCGTGAAGAATTTTGGTGGACCCACCGTCAATTAATTTGATCAGTGGGGGATTTTGCGGTGAAGGACCGTGAATCATTAAGCATTCCACAATTACTCCATGGGAGTTTTATAAGAGAAGATTGACCCGATAATGTTATGGAATCTCATCTGAACGAAAGAGTGCTCTGAAAGTCATAGTAGGAAGGTTTTAATCATCTTAGAAATGATTAAATAGCTACAGGGAGAGGTTCTTAATCATGATCAGGAACTTTTTATTAGAATGAATTGCAGTATTCCACCCCCCCCCAGCTCTTTGGCGAATCAGAATCCAATTATATTTGGCCACATTGTTGGGTTATCCTTAAGAATATTAAGAGTAATATTCTCCAGGAACTTCCTGCTATTAGAAATAAGAGAAGTAGTTTAACCTCGTATACCCGTCGGAGGAAAGGGAGAAGCAGTTTATACTCGTATACTCTTCAGAGTTACATGGAGAAGTAGTTTATACTCGTATACTCATCGGAGTTACATGGAGAAGCAGTTTATACTTGTATACTCATCGGAGTCACATGGTCGCCTTTATTTGGCTTGTTTCGCCGTTATGATGCTGGGGTCAATTAAGGCTTGGATTTTATTTTTGAGTCTAAAGCAAACCTTGGTGCGATGAAGAACCCTTCTGTGGTACGTACAGTAGTTTGGATCCGTAATCCTCTTAGCTCCCTCCTGATCTTTAATAGGTGGTAGCTCGATCTTGTTGTTGGCAAGGAGGTATTTCAAGATGGCTGGAACTTCATCATCTTCGAAATAATACTCCTTTTGAAACTTCGGATCGGGAGTCTTTTGTTTCCTTCGTGGTTGTTGTTGTGACGTTTGATTAGCGTTCATAGTGATTGCAGATATCGTCGGTTAGCTTCTCTTAGCTTTCTTTCTTTTAAGAAATTGTTCAGCTCGGTCACCGCGCATTTTCAAATCCTTCCAAGTTTTGGATGGTACGACTGATACAACATAATTATGTACCAAAATTGCAAGTGCACAATTGATCAAGTTATAGTATAAAAATATCGATCCCACGAGGAAGGTGATTTTAAGAGATTATTAGAAATGGTTCTTATGTTTTGTGCGTGACAATTAGGAATAAAGAATAAGTGTGATTGTGATGAGTGATTGTTGTGAATATATGCAAAAGATAATAAATTGAATTTTAGAGGAGAGAAGGAAGAATCAAAGAGTAAATGAAATCAAGGCAAGAAAGATGAATGAATAAAATCAAGAAATAAAACCAAGAATGAAAAGAAAATTTAAGAAAGTCAAGATGGAGGATTTAAAAGAGGTAAGAATTCTAGAATATAATCCACTAACCAATTTCAATTACAAAATATAAGCTATTCTCTTTTTATCATATTTTAACTTAGATTTATTAGGCATAGATTATCAAACCATTTAAGAAAAGTGTAACCTATCAAATTATTATCTAAGTCAAAATTACTATTCGTGATAAGAACAACAACATGATAATAATCCTAGAATTCATAAGCATAACCTATCAAACCATTTAAGATAAGCATAGATTATTAAATTCTTCTTCTACTGATTAGTTCTCTAGTTGATTATCCTAAACATGAACATTTTAAGTGCAAGAGAATAATTCATACAATATAAAGGAAATTAGACTATTTTCATACAATTCTAAGATTCCTACAAGAATTAAATTCACATCTTAAAAAATAAAAACAAAAAAAAAGAACAAATTACAAAAATAAAATGAAAAGAAAACTCTAAACTATGAACAAGAAATAAATCTAACTACAAAAAAAATAAAAAATCTAAACTACAAAATATATTACAAAAATTAAATGTAAGAAAATAAATCTACTCTACAAATTAAAGTGCAAAAAAAAAGACAAGAAAATAAATCTACACTACAAGCATGAATTTAAATCTAACTAATAAGCAATAATAAAGATATTACTAAAAAGAAATAAAAGAGAAAAGAAATACAAACCTTCAAATTGCTCATCATCTCCATCCTCATCATTCAACAAAGAGGAGAAAGAACAAATTTAAAGAGGAGAAAAATTATTATTATTAATTGCAACTAAAGTAATAATTTTTAGAAGGTCTTCTCAATAAAGAGTAGCCCTCCTCTCCAAAAGGAGTTACAAAATTTTTCACACCCTTAACCCCTCACTCTCTACCCCTATTTATAGTAATTTTTAATGAATATGAGCCATTGGATTTGTCTTGAGCCCCAAGCAAAGCAATTTCCATCTTTGAATTTGCTTTTTGTTCTTCTCTAGCCCAACATAAGAGGCCCATATGATTTATTTGATTTTCAAAAGAAAATAAAAATCCAATTGCAGCAGTCCGGTCCAATCTTGGAGAAGAAAATGCAACAGGTCCGGTCCAATCTTGGAGAAGCCCATTCATGATTTTCAACTCTACCTCTTTGCAGCCTAGAAAACAAGTTCGGCCCATTGATGATTTTCAAAGTTAAAATCCCAATCTCTAAGTCAAGTCCGGTCTTCAAATCCATTCCTTGGTGTAAATTTGATGGGCTTTGGGCCTTCACTCACTTGAGAAAAAAAATGAGCTTGGCTGAATTTCTTGATGGGCTTTGGGCCTTCAAAAATTTGAAAATTCACTTGTGAAAAGAGAGGAGGAGCTGCCATGGACATTTGGGACATTTGGGCTTTTGGGCTTTTAAAATTCAAATATTTCACTTTGGCTTCTTGAATTTCTCTTATTTCTTCATTTACTCAAGGGTCTTTGTTGAGAGATGGGATTTTTGGGATTTATTCTTCATTAACCTGCAATTAAAGATAAAAACAATTATTAGTGGTATATTTATTCATATAAAATAGATAATGAGGGTATAAAATTGTAATAAAATATGATTATCAATGACCCCCAGGGCTTCTAGGACATCGATGGAGAGATTATTGTGACATGTTTGTAGGATGAACTCCTCTGTAATAGGATCTCTACAATTCATTGCCTTGTTACGGAAGCGCTTGACAAAATTATCGATTGACTCTCCGTCTTTTTGCTTCTCATCCAGAAGGGTTCCGATTGACACTTCAATGTCATCATCGAAGAAATTGCTGAGGAACAAACTTTTCATATCATCCCAGCAATTAATGCTACCAGGATTAAGATGTTGATACCAATCGAAGGCTGCCCCACGAAGGGTCCCCACGAATGACCGGACCATCAAAGCCTCGTTTCCAGAGATTACACACAAATAAGACTTGAAATAAATCAAGTGTTGAATGGGCGAACCTTTCCCATCAAACGGAATGAAGTTAATCAGACTGAATTTTTAGGGGTAAGGAATTGAATCCTATTCCCTTGGATACCGGCACAAAATACTCATTTTCTTCACTTCTTGAGCCGTCATCAAAGCATTGACTTTGTTTTCAGGCTCCTTCATTTTCTTATCATCGTCTACATCTTCATTCGAATGACGTTGAGGAGAATGAGTTGGACCACCCCCCCTGTATTTTTATTTTTAGGGGGTACAATTGAACCACCCCCAGTGTTATTGGGTGGTGCGTCAGCCATGATGGCTTCGTCCACTTCTGGATCACTGTCATCTGCATTATTTTGAGTGTGGTGACTGGATTCAGCTCGCTGATTAGACTCAGGAGGTTGAAGTCGTTGAGCTTGTAATTCTCTCATTTGTTGAATAGTCAAGTCCATCTCCGTCTTCATCTCAGCTCTAATTTCTTCACGATGTTTGGTTAGACCTTCTTGAAGCATTTGAGCAAACTGATCAGGGGTGATTGTGAATGATTCCTTGGATTGTCCTACACTAGACATTGTATCCTCAGAGGTAACTGTAGAACAAGTATCTAAGAGTTCCTCATCTGAAGACAACCCTTCATGCATTCTCCTACAATCTCTATATCTAGTGGCCCTTAGTTGTAGCCGTGACATTCTTTGAGAGAGGCTCAGGATCAGGGTTGATTCAATGATGCTTTCCTCTATCGGTCATGTTGATAGTGACCTCTGGAAGTTCATCTTTTTGCACAGTGGGTTTCTTTTTGTTGAAACATCTTATCTTTGGCTTTGATGTCTCAGTGGAAAGTCTTTGAAACACAGAGACTCTTGTCGGTTCAGTTTTGGAGCAACCGCATTCCGACAATACTGCCTTAATGAGGCTCTCGCATGCACAAGGAGGGTTCATTTCTCGAACAACCCTTTTTCGTGATCTGTTAGTTTGATAGTACAGCTTATCATTATCATGATTCGAGCAACCTATCTTTTGATTTTGAACCTTGTTGACATACACAGGGTGACTTGGTGTTGCATATGAGTGATCCAAGGTTATATATTCAGATCCATCTCCTCACGGGCATGGAGTCTTTACAGGCCCCAACCGAGAAGAGGCTGGAATTTTCTTCTCCTGGGATTGCCTTATCCTGATAGGAGGATACTTATGACCCCCAGTGTAAGAATGTCCTTGGGATTCATTCATCGGACCCATGCGTTCTTTAACTAGAGCTTTGCCTCAATCGTCAGATGAGAGACTGAAGCGATTTGCCATCATGATCTTGAATCTTGATAGGTCAGTACTAACCCATGGCTTCACTGGTAATGTAGCAGATGCGGTTGCAGTAGACTGGCCCGGTACGGATGTTAACGGGGATGAAGGGGAGATCTTGAGAGCTTTTCTTTGACCATGACAGGGGTGTTCATCACAGTTGAAGGATGTGTCGCGGCAGGAGGGACTATCGCGGTTGAAGGATGTGCCGCGGCATTAGGGATTTCCGCGGTTAAGGGACTCGCCACGGCAACAGGGACTGCCGCGGTTGAGGGATGAGTCCTGCCAATCGAATTCTTGCATAAGTTCGGTTTTGGGAATCCAAACTTTGCAATTCTTTGATGATTCTTTAGACACTATTTCTTTCTTTCCTTCTTGTGTTTGTTGACGAAGGACACGGGTACGAACGGTGCTTGCACGACGCTTTTGTATGCATTCTTTGAGGGTCGAACGAGCCCTTTTGACGATAGACCATTCCTCTATCGTGAGTTGTGCAGAAATGTGAGTGGTTTGCCGTTAAGGCAACTAGATCACTCCATGCTTCCTTGACTCTAGGTCTGTATAGTAGCGAACATTGTCGGTTTGTTCTAAGACCTTAGCCATTTGACGAGTGAGGCATCGGCGTTGCCCTTGACGAGCCCTCTTCGTCAGAGTTGGGGAACTTCAATCGAACAATTCCTTAATTAGGGAGGAATCATCGAGAGCAGAGCTTCCGGCTTTGGCGGTCGCCAGGATAATGTTGCGAGGGGAGGCCTCGGCAACGATTGGGTGAGAGTCTTTACCTTAGGCCTTCTTTGGTATGTAAGCCTTCTTCAATGGTGAGATCCTCTTGTACTTGTGAGACAATGAAGATCTTGAAGAAGATGATGAGAGATATTCCTCAAACTTGGTGTGGTCGAACTCATACTCGATCATGGATTCAACCGGCATCTTGATCGGCTACGACACGACGGTCTCGATAGCGAGACCGTTGGCTCCCACTGTGGTCGCCAGTTTGTTTTCGTCGAAAGTTGTTTTCATTATTGAATCCATTAAAACTCCAGGGGCTTACAACGAATTATAATAAAAAATAAGAAAATTACAACTTTCTAGAAAATAAAAATCGTTTATCGACTTCTGCTTTTGTGGGGACTTTGCCTGTGCCTGGAGTACGTTAGCTCGTAGACCACCGATTCACAAATTCTGATTGAATTATGAAGGATTTAGGTATTCTTCCTTTATTTAGAAGCAAGAATAAAATTATTGAATATCTTATCAAAGTAAGATGAACACTCTTCTCAAGATCAAGTCAAAGCTTAAATCTTAAGGAATCGCTAAAAAGCTCAAGTTCTCTGCTCTATCTGCCCTCTATCCTCGGATTCGTGTGTAAAGAGGTATTTATGGGGATAGGGGTGCATAACTATGAAAATGGAAGCAATATAACTGACCATTCACACTCTCTTTGGGCGCGTCAGTCGCCACTGTCGTGGCTATTAGCACATCAGTCTCTGCTGTCTTGACCTTTAGCGCGTCAATCTTTACTGCCGCGTCTAAAGAAGTAGTTTTAGCCACATTCAGTCACGTTTGTAACCGTTCTCCCATGACTTTAAGTCCAGGAAATGCCATTTTTGTCGGTGTGTAACTACCCCTCCATGTCAGTGCACGTTCTCTTTTTGTTGTGATGCCACGTGGACCCTCAGAAGATACTAAAACCATTAACATATCACAAGAAAACGCCCCATGAATATGCGCGTCAGTGGCGACTGCTACGCCTACGCGCATCAAAGATGATTTTCGTGCATACGCGCATTAGTAATAACTGTCGCGCCAACGCGCGTCAGTCATAACTGCCGCGGCAGCGCACGTCAGTGATGTCTGCCGCACCAATGTGCACCAGTGTACATTGTTCATGTTGTTCTTCTATGTTGCTTCACCTGTTCCTTTGCTTCTTTTGGCTTTGGATGATCCCTTATGACTTAGATAATAACATTCATTGTCTTCTTTTTGTTTTGAGTTGTATTTAGATATCTATAAGCATTTTTAGATGCCTACAGCCGCCACTACCGGCGTGGCCACGGATGCTGCTAGAGGTATTTCTATTTCTAAACTTCTTGGCTGGTTAACAGACGTGTGAACATGATGAGTTCATGATTTTGATTTTTTTTGCCAGCTCTAGAGGGGGGTCCGAACACATAGGGGCTGGGGCCTGAGCCCAAATCCTCGGTCGTACCCGCTTCACGGTCTGCCTCTCAGCCATGAGTGGAGTCTTACCCCGAAATCTTTTCTGTCGCTGCACTTGACCGCGGCCAGGAGTCTAATCCCTCAAACTCTGCTAATTTGCAGATCCATGTCCAAGGATTGGAGAATGTCGTAAAGCAGGTGATCTCCCTCGTTGACCAAGGCTGTGGTACCTATGCGGATCTAAAGCAGCCTCTCTTAGACCGTGTGGTCGAAATCCGGTGCCTGGGCGATTCCGAACTTACCATACGCTGTTCGATGAAGCTTTTTGATCTGGAATCGCTCTAAACAAGGTTGGAGAACTTGTGGTAGGCAGACTTAGAGCCTGACGTGGCGCAGCTCTCGGCTTCGGCCCGGCATCATAGGGCGTGGCAGCAAGAATGCTAAAGGAGGGACATAGAAGACAAGGAGTCTCTCATCGCTGATTTGGATAGCCAGTAGTGTTTGTTGCAAGCCGAGGTGGAGGCTACTATTTCCTCGGTTGTTTAGGGTAGGATCTCGTATGTCGAGGGGGAATCGACTCTGACAGGCCTACATCTCCAGAGTGAGACTGTTAAAGGCGCCCTTGCGAGGGAGAGGCGTATTCTTCTGATGCTGCATCAAGAAGACGCTGCAATCAATGCTTCTTTTGAGGCCAGGATCAGGCAGGAGGCGGAGGACGAGGCTCATGCAATCCATGCTGAGAAGATAGTCGCGGTCAAGGTAGAGCTTGCATCTTTTAGCTTTCTAGGATGAGCTTGTAGAATAGGAGTAGATTCAATATATCTTGTTCGATCTTTTGTTTCTAATGTAATGTTATGACTTGTTTGATCGTAAAGTCGTAATTTTTTTTGAATGTATTGTTTTGAAAACTGCTGATGAATGAATTTTGCACTTTCTTGATTCCTCAATACATTGTGCATGTACTCCTTTCTGCTTTTACTGCTACGTATCGCTATCCAACACTTTAGCTTTTTTAGTTAAGTTAGTAATAGACGACTTCGAGTTTAGGCAAGCTTACGCCATATGTGAGCTCATGCTGTGGGTAAACTTAAGCTTAGGTTAGTTCATATAATATGCGAACTCAAGCTTAGGCGAGTTCAGGCCATAGGCGAACTCAAGCTTAGGCGAGTTCATGCCACATGCGAACTCAAGCTTAGACGAGTTTGTGCCACAGATGAACACAAGATTAGGCGAGTTTGTGCCACAGGCGAACTCTTTAGCGCAAGAGAGCCTCAAGCGAGCGAGCCACGTGTTTGCATGCGGGCCCATGTGCTTTCCAGCTAAGGTGGTGTGGGCACATCAATTCGCATTAAGTGTGAAGTAACGGGACGTCTCTCCTTCTACGCTTAATCTAAACCGTTGGTTTGGAATCCCAAAGGCCACAGCTTTTATGGGTGTCAAATTCGAACCACCACATGGAATCTGAGCCGCTTGATTCATTTGAGCCTGCGAATCTCAACTATCGAGTCCTCAGCTATATAATGTGTTCGCCACCCTCCTGGTAGAGTTCTCGTGCTCACGGACGTTCGACTAAAAAAAATTTGAAGAACATTCCCTGTTCCTGAGATGGCTCCCAAGACCAAGCTGTGTGCCTCTAAAGGGAAGAGGGTCGCTTCTTTCTCTGTCGTCGTCGGTGTTGTCGTAGTGCCGACCGTCGCTCCTATCGCCAGCCGAACTTAGTGCGGTAAGTTATCAAGTTCTATTCGTGTGTCCAAAATGATCTCTCGAGTAGGCAGAACAGTGGGAGGCGAACATCCGTCATTCATCTCTTGCCATGAACACTGTCGATTTCAGTGGGCGTTCGGTTTTTTCGGTAAACTCTAGAGGGTGGAAGAGCTTGGTTTGCCTATTGTCGCAGGGTTTGCCCTCATCTCGCCGGTCATAAGTCTTTATGATCATCTTCAACTTTCTAGGCTCAAGTTTCTAATTTTTGCTTGTTGCGTTTTGTAGCTCTTTCTCTGAGGTTGTTTGGAAAAGCATCTTCCTATGTTGGGGAAGGAAGTCGTGATCGGGCGCCCGGGGTGCTCATCACTGTCACCCCGACCCAAGGGTTTGCCACTCCGAGCCTCACCCTGGTGTTCGATATCCACAAAAAGTTAGAGGCCAACTTGCATAGAATGGCCACCATTATTAGCCAGGGCAGCGGTAGGTGTTAAGATATGCTTTCCCATATAGTTGATCGTCTTGAGGAGATTCGGCGCATCGGGGGCGCCCGGTAGGCCCAATGGTGTAGGAGAGAGCTCGATCATTTGGAGGAGCTCATGTATCGCTTGGAGGAGCTGGTCCACGCGAAGCCCAACGACGAGCCGACGTCGCTTCTGATCAGTGCTCGGATCCAACGGGAGTTCGAGCATAGGGATCAGGAGGAAAGCATATCCGTCAAGGAGGCTCTCGTCACGTCTGTACAAAAGGTATCATGACTTGTTGGACCAGATGGACGCCTACAATGATGCAGCTTTTTTCTTGGACGTCGGGTCTCTCCAAGGAGAAAAAGACTTGAAGCAACTCCAACGTGATAACGCGAGGGTCCTCTGTGCTGCTAATAAGGAGGTGGAGGCTCTTCAGGCTCTCCGGTAGGAAGAGGAGGATGTTGAAGCTGCTCTTGACAAGCTTTGATAGGGGGAAAAGAGGAAGGTCAGGGCTCGGCAGGCTAAGAAGCTTGCTGCTGTTAGGGCAGAGATAGCTTCTTTCAGTCTGTCAAGGCTAATTTAGAACATTTTTTTTCATGTTTTGCTGTACTTTTGTTAACGCTTGTCCTATCTTTGCTCGGAACATGTTTCTTTAAAACTCAGCGCGGAATGACACTTTACACTTATGATTATTGTTTTATGTATGTAGCTTTTTCTTCATTTTCTGTGTTGATCTATGCTTAGGACTTTTAGCAAATCCTTGGCAGTCAACAAATTTGACTCACCTTTACCAATCATTGTTTGAGTCAGGCTAGCCATACTATTTTCCTCCGTATGGTGAATTATCGAGGAGTTTTTCTTAGGCTTCATGCTAAGATTTCTTCTCCACCATTGGCTGTTCGAAGCGTAAGGTTGGGTTAACTCTAATCGTCACGTTATAGTTTAGGCAGGGTCGGGTTGTTAAATGTTAACAACCTATCCCAGGTAGAGTGGTCACTTGTGTGCACGACCAAATTTGGCACGTCGTTGTTTGGGGGCTGATAGAGCACATCACTCGGTTGGCTGCCCTCAATGAACACTATCATTTGCGGGAATGATGATGTCAAGATAATCTAATCGTTCAGGGATGTGGGAGTGTGACAATTAATTGTTATAGGAGTCGTTACATGGTGGGCTGCTACCCATCGGTTGTTCTATGAAAATATTAGAATGTTCGGAATAGGTGGGGTTGTTCAAGGACGTATGAGTGTGAGAACTGACTGGGGTACCAACACATCGCATGGTAGGTTACTACTCGGGCAGTTTCATTCGTATGAATGACGGGGCCGGTTATTAGAGGTGATCATTAACATGATAGAATCTTATAGTGATTAGAGCAATTATGAGGACCTATCACCCCATGGGAGAGGATTGATAAGTTGATATCGTCAGAGGTGTAGATGTTAACATGACAGGACTATTTGTTATGATTTGAGCAACTCTGTGGGCTTACCATCCTATTAGAAAGGATTGGTAAGTTGATTTTGTGAGAGGTAATGGTTAACTTGACAGTTTTAAGAGATCTATTGTTCAGTTGAATAAGACTGGCGGAGAAATGACTATCAGAGGTGGAAATTAACTTGATAGTTAGCTTTGGTCCTAACTGTAGGAAGCTTTGACCGAGTAGGGGTGTGGTCTATCCCTAAGAATATTATATGTAGTATCCTCTGAGGGTTTCCCGTAAGAAGTGGCTCATACTCGTGTATATGTCAGAGTATATGAGGTAGGAATAGTTTAGCCATGTGTACCAGTTGGAGGATAAGGGGGCAATTTAGACTCGTGCACCAGTAGGAGTTGAAGGAGAACTAAGGGTAGTACTTCTTTAGGAATTTGCTGTTGATAGGCATCATGATCTTATCGCCATTTGGTTTGACGAGGTGATAAGCTCTATTCAAATGGACTATCTCTATCACGAACGGTCCTTCCCATTTAGGTTGAAACTTTTCCTTCTTCTTGGAGTTGAGAATCATCGATCGTCGAACAGTAAGGACCAACACTCCTTCCTTGAAGGATCGGCATTTGACTTTCTGGTCGAAAGCCTTGGCCATTCAGGCTTGGTAGAACTCAATGTGCTGTTGGACTTCAAGTTGCCTCTCATCTAGTGCTTTGAGTTCCGTGAGACCCTGCTGATGATTATCCTCAGTCATCATTCCTACCATGAGGGCAGCACGGAGGGACGGGATCTGAATCTCCAAAGGTAATACGGCCTCGTAGCCATATACTAATGAGTAAGGTGTGGTGCCGGTGGGTGTGTGAACCATCGTGTGATACGCCCATAAACTTTCGCCAAGCTTCTCATTCCAATCATGCTTGCTATTGGAGGTCATCTTAGTTAGGATCTTAATGATCATTTTGTTGAAGGCCTCGGCTAAACCGTTTGCCGAGGGATTATAAGCCGTAGAGTAAAGTTTATGTATCCTGAACTTGTCACAGAACCGCGTAAATGCATGACTGACAAATTGCATGCCATTATCATGAATGATATGTTTGGGAATGTCGTATCTATATATGACGTGATGCTTGATGAATCTGATCATGTCATTGGTTTTGACTTCTCTTAAGGGAATGGCTTTGGCCCATTTGAAGAAGTAGTCGGTGATTGCAAGTACAAAGCGATGGCCCCTTGCTGATGGCAAAGATATTGGTCTGATGATATCCATCTCCCATGCTTCGAACGACCATGAAGTTGCTGTCGGATGCAGGTCTTCGGGCGGCCGGTGCATGTAATTAGCATGGATTTGGCACGCGTGGCAGCGTTTGGTGTAAGCAACTACATCGCTGACCATTCATGGTCAATAGTAGCTTATCCTCCACAGACGATCCCAGAGGTTAGGTCTAGGTTGGTGAGCCCCACAAGTGTCGTCATGGGCTTCGCGTAGAACATCCTGTGCTTCTGTCTTTAAAAGACATCGAAGAAGCATACCATCATACGACCTATGATACAATGCCTTTGTGGTTGAGTCATAGTAGAACCTTAAGGCGCGCCGGCAAATAGACTCTCGCTCCCTAACATCTTCGGATAGTATACCATGCAAAACGTAGTCGATGATCAGGAAACGCCAGTCTTTTGGGTCAAGTTGATTCGAAACATGGTGAGTAACGTTTGCCTCTAGAGTGTCTTCTGGTCAAAAGAGTTATTAGCTCACGATGGTAACACGCTGAGTCGTCCCTAGTGGTTGAGCCAGGTTAGCTGCTAATGACGTGAGGGCATCTGCGTGCGTATTCTTGGAATGAAGCACATGCTCAATGTTGAAGTTTTTGAATGACTCGGCTAGCTTGATAGCTGCTTTATGAAGTGGGATCGGGTTGTTATTTCTAACCTCGTATTCTCCCGTCATCTGTTTGAAGATGAGCTGAGAGTCAACGTAAGCCTTGAGATGCTTTATCTCTAATTCTTTAGCCAGTTCAAGTCTAATAAGCAGTGTATTGTACTCAACTACGTTGTTAGTACATGGCTCTGGAAAAGGCCCGGGGTAGCACGTAGTTGTGTGGGGAAGCCAAGACCACCCCCACTCCTGTAACGATAGACCCGCTCATGCCGACTCAAGATGCACCGTCAAAGAACATCTGCCAAACCTCCCCTGGAGAGGTGGTGTTGACTTCGGGGGGCTCATCTGGCAAGTCTTTGAATAAGTTAGTTTTTATCCCTAGCGGATGGCTGGCCATGAGGTCACAGATGGTCTGCCCTTTGACTGATTTTTGCGGCATAAAGTGGATATCGTACCGAGACAACATGAGCGCCCACCTGGCCAGACACTAGTTTAAGGCTTTGAGTTGTGTCATGAAGACTTGGATGGGTTCATTCGAGAGATGATATGGATGGTTTGGCCAACTAGGTAGTGTCGCATCTTTTGGATGGTGAATACTAAGGCTAGGTATTCTTTTTCGACCATAGGGTATCGTCACTCGGCACCTTATAAAGTCCTACTCAGGTAATAGATACCTTGCTCATGGCCAGCATTATTATTTTGTGCCAAGAGAGTGTCGAGGGAATGCTCCATAGCCCACACATTGATGAGGAATGGATTCCCTGAGACTGGATTCGCCAAAATGGGTGGGTTCGAGAGATAAGTTTTGATCTCCTCGAACAATCATTGGCAGGGCTCGTCCTATACAAAGGAGACACCATTCTTCATTAATTTGAAGAAGGGTGACACTTGCCCAAAAGATTTGAGATGAACCTTCGGATATAAGAAAAGCGTCCCTGGAGACCCCTTAATTCTTTGAGATTCCGGGGCGGCTGAAGCTCTTGGATAGCTCATACCTTATCGGGGTCGATGCGAATTCCCTTCGTCATGACGACGAATCCAAGGAATTTTCCTCTAGACATTCCTAAGAATGATTTCATAGGATTCATCTTGAGTTAGTGAGATCGCATGAGTTCGAACATCACTCTTAGGTCTTGGAGGTGGGTGTCTTTGCTATAATATTTTACGACCAGATCGTCCACGTAGCATTCGACTGTCTTCCGTAAATAGTATTAAAAATAATGCTCATGGCATGCTGATAGGTCGTGCTAGCATTTTTGAGTCCGAAGGGCATAACCGTGTAGCAATATACCCCCATCGGAGTTCTGAACGAGGTGTGTTTCTCATCATCAGGGTGCATCTTGATTTGATTATACCCTAAGAATCCATCGTTAAAGGACATTCTCTCAAACCCACACGTGTTATCAATGATGACATCCATGATGGGTAGAGGAAACTTATCCTTTGGATAGGCTATATTGAGGTCTCTGAAGTTGATGCAAATATGGATCTTTCCGTTCTTCTTCAGGACTGGAACGATGTTAGCTACCTAGTCGGGATGTTGTTCCTCTCTGATAAAGCTGGATTCGATCAGCTTTTTCACTTTGGCTTCGATTGCCTCCATGATTTGTGGACGAAACTATCTCTGTTGTTGTTTGACAGGTTTAACATCCGAACCGATGTTGAGGCGGTGCATGGTGATCCAAGGATCAAGGTCGGACGTGTTCTCATAGTTCCATACGAAGACATCAATATATTCTTGTACAAGGGATATGAGGTTTTCTTTTTCCTAAGGAGGTAAGCTATCACTAATAAACATGGGCTTGGGTTGGTCTCATCGCCCATGTTTACCTAGAGGATTTTATCCTCGGTGGGTGGTTTGTGCTGTTCGAAGCGATTGTTCCACTGAGCGTTGATATGATGGTCTCATGCTTCATCATAAAGCGGGACATGTTCGTCCTCTGCTATTGCGGCGAGATCATTCATAGTCATATCGACTGTGAGGTCCTTGAACAAGTCTCTCATGCTGACATATGAGTCCCATGCCGAGGATGTTGATGATTGATCATCCGAGCGGGCGTTATCAGAGTCCTCACCGAAGTTGCATAACAACTCTCATGAAGAGGAAGTGTAACCCAAACCTCTTCGAGTCTTGCTAAAGTAGTTTGAGGGCCTTCCTTTAGGCATTTAAGCGGATCGGATGACCATCTTCCACCCTCTGCCGTAGTTCAGGCCCTCTTGACGGGTGAAGTCATAGCCTAGGTTCCTCATCATGCGTTTCGTCGTTTGACTGCATTACGAAAACTAGGGTGCGAGTTCCTCTTCTTTGGATTCATCCCATAATGTGCGCAAGGGGTGATTGATTTTTCCTTCTGATAATTGTCTTGGGCGGGCATGACGAACACAGCCTGCAAGGACTCGATTGTTTGTCTTTTTGTAACATACGATGAGCACACAGGCAAGTGTAAGGAAGAGTCATTGTACAACCCCAAAATTGAATCACCGGGTCTGTCATCATTAGATTTCGGATAAGATGACCAGTAAGCAAAGTCAAACTTCTCATTCAAGATAATCATGTCTGTCTGATCAGTATCGGTTACATTATGGCTTTTGTAGCCGATTACAATCGATTTAAAATCGTTCAGGATAAGGCGGTCACCGTATTCGGGTTCGCTATCTGCTTCACTGTCGCTCCCGGTCTCCTTGATTAGTGGTTCATCGAGGTCTTAGTAGAGTAAGGAATCCATGAAGTAATTCTCGACTCCCTTGAAAGGTTGTTCGTTGGCAACAACCATTTTCATCCGATCGTAATCATCCATGTATTTTAGGCATAAGTGTAATGTGGACGGGACTATGCGATTGTTGTGGATCCATGGCCGTCCTAATAGCACATTGTAGGAAGACTCGGTGTCGATGACATAACAGGTCACCTCCGTCTTCATGTTGCCTATACGGCACTTTAGACGGATCTTACCGAGCAATCGGGTTCCAGTGGCATTAAAGCCAAAGATGATCATGGTTATCGCGGATAAATGCCTCTGAGGAACCCCTAGGTGCTTGATAAGCTTCAAGGGGACAATGCTCAGTGTGGATCCCGGGTCAAAACTTGGATCTGATCCACCTTGGAGGAACCGATGTATCCTGTGAAGTACAAGGGTCGATCATTGGACGTTCTTTTGATTAGCATGTCCTCAGGGGTGAATGTGATGTAGGGGACCCGCTGTTCGGTGGCCCTGACTGCATTCTTTGTTCCCGTATCTCCCTCCCTAGTGGTGAGAAGTGAATGGCAAAAACTTTTGAGTCGGCTAGCGCTTCTTGTAGAGCTTCCCGGGTAGGTCTGGACAAATGCAGGAGTTCATACATGGTGATTCTGGCAGGAATGTTTTTCAACTGTGCGAGCACGTTGAATTGGAAGGGTTGACTACTCGAACTTGGCCCTTCGGGATTTGGATGGGCTATTGCATGTGGCCCCATGGAGGGTCCTGTCGGATCCTCTACTGATGCAGCATAAATATGTACCAAAAAATATTGCAAGTGCACAACCGTGTCAAGTTATAGTATAAAGATATCAATCCACGAGGAAGGTGTTTTGTAGGAGAAAAAATAAAATCGGTTCTTATGTTGTGTACGTGACAAATAGAAGTGATGAGTGAATGTGATTGTGAAGAGATTGAGAGAGTAAAAATGGTGCGTAAATAGACGCAAAATGTAGGTGAGAGTGGATGTGACAAAGAATAAATGTGATCAATAAGGCAAGAATGAATAAGATCGAGAAACAAATGAAAATCAAGAATAAAAAAATAAAATTCAAGAATAAAAGAAAATGTAAGAAATTAAAGATGGTGGATTCAATTATAGATATGGGTGATCTAAAATTGAACCAACTTCTTTAGAAAAGGGTGATTCCCTAGAGGGTTCTAGCCTAAAGGTGAATCAAACAAAATAAAAATAAATAAAAAGAAAAACTAAACCCAAGAGGATTCTAGCCTCAAGGTGAATAGTGCAAGAAATTAAAATCTAACTATAAAATAAATTACAAAATCTAAACTACAAAATAAATTGCAAGAATTAAATGCAAGAAAATAAATCTACTCTATAAGCATGAAATAAATCTAAGGCAAGACGGTTCTAGCCTCTTGGCTATTTAACAAGAAAATAAAATCTAACTATAAGCATAGAAATAAATCTAAACTAATAAGCAATAAAAAAAGAAATAAAAGAGGAAAAGAAAAGAAATGCAAACCTCTAAATAATTCTTCATCTTCATCTTCATCATCTACAACGAGAAAAAATATTTAAAGTGGTGAAAAAATTATTATTATTAATTGTAATAAAAAATTACAAATTTGGAAGGCCTTCTCAATTAAGAGTAGTCCTCCTCTCCAAAAGGAGTTACAAAAATTTTCATACCTCTAACCCCTCACTCTCTACCCCTATTTATAGTAAGTACATCAGTGAATGAGAGTCATTGGATTAAAATCTTATCCAAAAACAATAATTTTCAGCCTTTGGATTGTAACTGCCTGTACGTCCATATCGATACCAGCATCGATAGGGGTATCGATGTTGGCATCGATACGGGCATCAATGCTGGCATCGATGCCCCCATCGATGTGAACCTCTCTCCTGTTGCTGTCCGCAGATTCTTTCTTCCATTGGTTTTTGGGCTTGGACATTGGGCTTTGGCATTTTCTCTTGTTTTTCCATTGGGCTTTGATTTATTTCTTCATGCTTCATTGTTTTGATTTTGGACTTTTGGATAAATTAATAATTTGATTTTCCAATGAGCTTCTTTGCTTCATTTCAAGGGGTTTTTGTTGAGAGATGAGAGTTTTGAGATTTATTCTTCATTACCTACAATTGAAGATAAAAATAATTATTAGTGATATATTTATTTATATAAAATAGATAATGAGGGTATAAAATTGTAATAAAATATGATTATCAAATACCCCCACACCTAAACTTTTGCTAGTCCTCTAGCAAAGAAAGAAAACTAAAAGAAAACCTAACTCACTTTCGCAAGAATCGCGGTTGTATTTAGCGCATACAACAAACCTTTAAACCCCTAGGTTACCCTAGTGGACGAGTTGTAGTCTCATGAGGGTTTGTAGTGAATATACCCACAAAATTCGGTCATCTTGCCAAATTAAAGAAGTTAGTAAATAACTAAATTTACTTGATAATTGAAGCTAGTTATTACTCAAGAAAATATTTTTATATATAACTCTAAGGTATATTTCCTAGAAAATCTTCTCATTATAGCAATACGAAACCAAGCCAAACTTAGAAATTTAATTTAAAAGTTTTGAAAAGAACCTGCTAACTCTTTGTTTAAAATAATATTCAAGTTGCTTAATCTAAAATATTTTCCAAGACCATATATACAAATATAAATATGTATAAACATTTATTAGTATTTTTATTTTTATTTTTTTTATATTATTATTATTTTTAACTCTTTCTTCCTTGGTGATTTTTTTCTACTTTAACGGCTTTCTAAGCGACCATTTAACGAGTTTTGGCCAATAGATCCCAACCCAATTGGGCTTAGGTTATTAAGTATGGAAATACTCATTGGGCTTAATTACTCGATCAGCTTAGGCTTTATAAGATAGAATCACCTTGAATTTAAGAGTTTTTTTTGTGCCCATTTTCCGCACTCTTCTTTTTATAATTTTTTTATATATATGTATATGTGTATATATTCTGAAAAAATATGTAAGTCAAGCCACTTTGAAAAATTATTTTTAACTCTAAGCTAAGCATGCATTCCATTATTTTAAATAAAAATCTAAGTTACGGCTTAAGTAAAGTATACTACTTTGAAAATTATTTCTTAAGAATTTTATTTAGACTTATCATAAAAGGCGAACTTGAGTAAATAACAGATTAGAAAATTTAAAATTTATCAAATAAATCAATTATTACATTACTCTATCAATTTGGCAAGTGACGATATTTTTATATTTTTTTAGAAAAGGGAAAAAATAACAAAAATGCAATAAAAATGTAAAACAAAGAGAAAAATTAACTAATTCTCACCCCCACACCTAAATTTTACATTGTCCTCAATGCAAACTCTATGATGCACAAAGTAAATAAGAAGTGTAGTACTTACATTTGATCAGCTGATAAAAATCTGCAATTACCTTTGGTCTGTGGAGGATAGAATCAAAATTTTATTATTCTCTTCTTTTTTTTCTTTTTTTTTCCTTTTTTCTTTTTTCTTTTTTTTTCAACTGAATAAGAAACTCTCGAATGAGAGAAGAATAAATTCTTTTTATTATTCTGAAATAAACAAAACAAATAATGTAGAATAAAGTGTTCAACATGAAGAGCTCGTATTCTACATTGAATCCTACCTTATTGTTGAAAATTCTTCCCCGGATTTTAAATAAATTCATAATGATATAATCAATAATGTGAAATTTCAAGCATTTCGGGGTGTTCAATAATTCTTGCAACAAAGTAAAGTAGGTATTATTGGTGTCATGTATTTTGTATTTCTTAATAAACTCAGACTCTTGTACTGTGAAGTTTTGTTTTCTAACAACAAATTCTTCTGTAGAGTTCTAAAAATTTGGTTGTTGATTATTCTCCAAGAATCTAAGTTCATCAAGAAAGAGTTCTTCAAAATTTAATTCAAAGTAGCAAATGTTTAACACAGTTTCATTATTCTCAAGGACCTGATCCGCTTCTTCTAAAAACTCTAAACTCTTCATCAAAATTTTCCTCAAAACTCAAATCAAACTCTTCTTCTTCTTTTTCTTCTTCTTCTTCTGATCTTTCCTGAATGTAATTTATTTCTAGAGGCTGATTATTTGGCTGGTCCCCTGGATTAAAAATGTTAAGATCAGCAATCAAATTCCCAAATGACAGCTTCATTTGACCAGTTCTACAGTTGATGAGAGCATTAGAAGTGGCTAAAAAAGGTCGTCCTAAGATGACAGGTGTCTGTCCTTTGGGATTGGAAACAGGCTGTGTTTTCAAGACTACAAAATCTACTGGAAAAATAAAATCTCTAACCTTAATCAGAGCATCCTCTAACTCACCCATAGGGACCTTAACAGATCTATCAGCCATCTGTAAGGTGCATTTGGTTGGGTTCAGTACACCTAGACCCAATTGCTGGTAGACTGAATATGGAAGCAAATTAACACTGGCCCCTAAGTTTAAAAGCACCTTATCAATGTGAGTATTACCAATGATACATGAAATGATGGGGGAACCTGGATCTTTACGTTTTAAAGGTATGGGATTTGATAGTATTTCACTAATATTGGCGGCTAAAAAGACTTTCTTTGGAACATTTATTCTCCTCTTCTTAGTGCATAATTCTTTTAAAAATTTAGCATAAGATGGAATTTGTTCAATTACATCTAAAAGAGGAATATTGACCTTAACCTGCTTGAATGTTTCTAGGATCTTCTCCTCTTGAGGGGAGTGTTTCCTAAGCGTGAGTCTATCTGGAAAAGGCGCAACTGGTCTAAACCTATCAAAAGCAGGCTCAGGTTCCGATTCAGGTTCTTGATCATCTGAGGAGGGTGATTGTTGAATAGATTCATCAGAAGGAGAAGAAGGAATTTGTACTGGATCAAAAGTTTGACTTGGAGGAGTTCTCACTTGATTATCGACCTGTCTACCTGACCGAAGTGAATGGATTGCATTCACTTGAGCTTCATGGGATGAACTACATCCTGTGTCCTTAGGGTTGACCACGGGTTGACTCGAAAATTTTCTTTTCTCTCTTTCACTCATGGCACTAGCTAGTTGACCAAGATGGGATTCTTATCTAGCTATAGCTTGAGTGTTGGAGTTGATCATTTGTCTGGTTGATTGCATAAAGGAATTCATAGTGCTGGACATTTGAGTCAACATATTCGTGGTTTAAGTGGAGGCCTTAATTATGGTTTCCAAATCCATTTTCAAGACATTGAGACGTTTATCCTGATCTGGATTATAAGGAGTCTGAATTATAGCTTGATGAAGAGGAGATTGATTTTGATATGGCAGACAGGGTTGTTGATATTGTGGGTGAGAATTGAAAGGAACTGTGTTTCCCCTAGGAAAATGTTGGGTCGAAGCGGGAGTAAAGTTTTGAGTTCCGGGAGAATTTCCTTGATTCCATGTAAAGTTAGGATGATTTCTCCAACCTGGATTGTAAGTTGGAGAAAATTGATCATTTGCAAAATGCTGGAATGCAGCGTTGACCTACCCAATGGTTGATTATTTTCTAAGAGAGGACATTCTTCTGAAATATGAGATGGTGACAAATAGTTATGACATCCTGAGGTTGAAACTTGATTGATTTGAGTCGGGGCTCTTTCCTTGATTTCTAAAGCTTCTAACCTACGCATGATTGTAGCCATCCTAGCTTCAGATGCAATGTTCGACTCTAAGAAAATACCACTGGATTTGGGTTGGGGAACTGATGACACTCGGTCATCACAGTGTTCCCATTGCATGGTTTTTCAGAAAGACTCTCTAAAAACTCCTAAGCTTCATCAGCGTTTTTCCTCATGAAATTCCCGTGGCACATTGATTCTAAGGAAGTTTTAGCAGAATAATTTAATCCTTCATAAATTATTTGGCACAATCGCCATTTTTCTAAACCGTGATGAGGACATTGGATGAGAAGATCTTTAAATCGGTCAAAATACTTACAGAAGGGTTCTCCCGGGACAATTTTAAAATTAATGATGCTGTTTCTTAGCTTCACCGTTTTATGCATAGGAAAAAATTTCTTAAGAAAAATGGTGATAAATTCCTACCACATAGTGATGGAATTTACGGGTAAGCTATACAGCCATTTTTTTTACTTTGTCTTTGAGAGCAAATGGAATAAATCTGAGTTTGATCGCATCTTCTGTTAATTTCTCTCATTTTAATCATAATACATACTTTCTCAAATTCCGAGATAAAAATATATACATCTTCTATTTTATTTCCAAGGAATTTGGGAAGCATGTTTATGTAATGCGGTCTAAGCTCAAAATTTATTCCATTTGTTTTGGGAAGCCTAATGAAAGAGGGGATTGCATTCCTAATGGGATAGCACATATCATGAAGAACGGGTAGATTAGGATGCTCCATTTTTATGATTGGTTCAAAGCAAATTAATCAACGTGTATTATCCCTAATCCACTGTTGCATACACCAAAACTATTTCTTTTTATTTTATTTATTTTTTTTATAAAGAAAGAAAAAAATTAGTTTTTCATGAGAAAAAAATAGAAAAAACCTAACTAAAACAAATCAAAGCAATCACTTTTCAATCACTCTAATTCTAGGGTTTAGCCTAACTCAACTAGACCAGCTCCTAACCAAAAACTCCTACAGTGAAAAGATTAAAGTTTTACCCAGGTAGCTAGCCAGGTAAGGATAGTACTAGAGGGTGATCAGAGATCAATTAAGTACCTCGTTTCTTACGGAGCGTTTTACGCAACCCCTAAACCTTGCCTTAGACACCAACTAATCCGAGAAAACTTAAACCGGTTCACTTAAGGATTTCTTGTCCTTATTGAGCTTGAATCCTTAGGGGCTAACGTCTAATGAGTTTTAGAAGGCTTGGGTTTGTGAAGTGAGGAATTAGTGATTTGTGGGCTAAGGAAAGGGTGATGAAATCCCTTACCTTATATTGATTAGGGGTTTTGCCCTTAAGAATGTTTTAAGTATGTGCCAAATCAAGTGCTACGATCACTTTGGTGAATTCCTACACTATATGAATACAACCCTAAAAATTAAAAGCAACTAAAAAGGATGATAAAAAGAAAATCTTTATATTTTTTATTAGGGTTAACAATCAAACAACTATGAGAAGGGGGAATATTGTTTGAGTTTATTATCTTGTTAGTTAATGTCCAAGTGAAAGATGGATTTTATTATGGTCAATAAAAATAAAATCTTTTTTTTAAATCTTAATTATTTCTAATTGTGAAGCTAACTAAAAGGGAGGAATTAAAAACGCTAGAAAGAAGACTTACCCGAAAGCAAATTTTCAAATCCTAGTTCTCCAATCCGCGTTCTTCAAGCTCCAAGCGTTTCCTTCACAATAAACACACAAGTTAAAGAACCAAAATAATTAAAACCTACTTAAGCACCTTTCCCCGCAACGGCGCCAAAAACTTGATGCGGCATAAACATGTATCAAAAAATATTGCAAGTGCACAACCGTGTCAAGTTATAGTATAAAGATATCGATCCACGAGGAAGGTGTTTTGTAGGAGAAAATATAAAATCGGTTCTTATGTTGTGTGCGTGACAAAAAGGAGTGATGAGTGAATGTGATTGTGAAGAGATTGAGAGAGTGACAATGGTGCATAAATAGGCACAAAATGTAAGTGAGAGTGGATGTGACAAAGAATAAATGTGATCAATAAGGCACGAATGAATAAGATCGAGAAACAAATGAAAATCAAGAATAAAAAAATAAAATTCAAGAATAAAAAAAAAGAAATTAAATATGGTGGATTCAATTATAGATATGGGTGATCTAAAATTGAACCCACTTCTTTAGAAAAGGGTGATTCCCTAGAGGGTTCTAGCCTAAAGGTGAATCAAACAAAATAAAAATAAACAAAAAAAAAACTAAACCCAAGAGGGTTCTAGCCTCAAGGTGAATAGTACAAAAAATTAAAATCTAACTACAAAATAAATTGTAAAATCTAAACTATAAAATAAATTATAAGAATTAAATACAAGAAAATAAATCTATTCTATAAGCATGGAATAAATCTAATCTATAAGAATGAAATAAATCTAAGGCAAGAGGTTTCTAGCCTCTTGGCTATTTAACAAGAAAATAAAATCTAACTATAAGCATAGAAATAAATCTAAACTAATAAGCAATAAAAAAAAGAAATAAAAGAGAAAAAGAAAAGAAATACAAACATCTAAATAATTCTTCATCTTCATCTTCATCATCAAACAAAGAGAAAAAATATTTAAAGTGGTAAAAAAATTATTATTATTAATTGTAACAAAAAGTTACAAATTTGGAAGGCCTTCTCAATTAAGAGTAGCCCTCCTCTTCAAAAGGAGTTACAAAAATTTTCACACCTCTAACCCCTCACTCTCTATCTCTATTTATAGTAAACATCAGTGAATGAGAGCCATTGGATTAAAATCTTATCCAAAAATAACAATTTTTAGCCTTTGGATTGTAACTGATTGTACGTCCGTATCGATACCAGCATCGATAGGGGTATCGATGCTGGCATTGATACGGGCATCGATGCTGGCATTGATATGGGCATCGATGCTGGCATTGATGCCCCCATCGATGCCGGCATCGATGTGAGCCTCTCTCCTGTTGCTGTCCACAGATTCTTTCTTCCATTGGTTTTTGGGCTTGGACATTGGGCTTTGGCATTTTTTCTTGTTTTTCCATTGGGCTTTGATTTATTTCTTCATGCTTCATTGTTTTGATTTTGGGCTCTTTGATAAATTAACAATTTGATTTTCTAATGGGCTCTTTGCTTCATTTCAAGGGGTTTTTGTTTAGAGATGAGAGTTTTGAGATTTATTCTTCGTTACCTGCAATTGAAGATAAAAATAATTATTAGTGATATATTTATTCATATAAAATAGATAATGAGGGTATAAAATTATAATAAAATATGATTATCATCTACCTTTGAAGGGTAGTTCTTGGCGAATTCTCTTCTCGCCCTAGTGGCCAAAGTGGCAGCCTCTTCATCAGAGTCGGTGAGGGCAGTTACCCCTGCGTTGTCTCCATCTGGGATAACAGAGATGGCATTACAGGGCTTACCTTTGGTCTTCTTTGAAGGCTTTGAAGTCCTCTGCTCATCACCGAGGAGGTTTGGATGGATCCACGTCACCTGCCCTGATGGTAAGGTCTGTGATGATAAGACTTTTCCTTATTGATTATGAGGATCATCATTAGTAATCTTCAGCACTGCCTTGGGAATAGGAACCAATCCTACCGGTGCCCGAACTTCCAGGAGATCTATTCCAAAACTCAAGATGATCATGTTCGTGGTCACCTTCTTTTGCACTTTCTCTTTTTTTAGGACCCCCGCATCATAGAGGGCCTAAAGCGTATCTTTGAGGATATAGCATTTGGAGGTATGGTGACCGAGGAATCTGTGGTATGCACAGTAGCTCGGGTTGTCGGTCTTGTTCGCCTCTTCAGGCTTGGTGACTTCTGGTAGCTTAATTCTGTTACTCTTGAGAAGAGTGTCGAAGGCTTCTACTACTTGGTCCTCCCTGAAGTCGTATTGCCTGGGAGAGCACTGCTCGAATGGCCTAGGTTTCAGCCTTTGGGTCGGTTTGGGTGCCGGAGCAGAGTCAACAGCCATGATCTCCTTTCCTCTTGATCGAGGAGGATTCTTGGGTGCGTTCGGTTCCGTAGCTCCTTTTTAGGGTGAGGCTCCTCGTCCTCCAGCCTTTTGATCATATTCTCAACCTGTTCACCCTGGCAAACGAGTTCTTTCTAGGTTCAGGTTTCTACCGCGCCAACCTTAGATAGAATATGGATCGAAAAATTATTGTGACATATATCAATCAGCGTGGCTTCGAACACTTGGTCTCGGTAATGAACTGACCGAATCCTGAACCTCTTCACAAAGTCATTGACTGACTCTGACTTTCTTTGCTTTTTAGCAAGGAGGGTGTCCATCGACACCTCTATGTCATCATTGAAGAAGCAGGCCAGGAAGAGTCTTTCCGCATTGACCCATGATGTAATAGAGCCCGGTTCTAACTTGCGGAACCATTCAAACGCTACTCCTTTGAGGGTACAGATGAATAACCGAGTGAGGATAGCATCATTCCCCGTAACGAATCCGATCTTATACATGAAGTAGTAGATGTGCTGTGAAGGGGAGTCATTACCATCAAACTGTACCAAACTGATAGGCTTGAACTTCGCTGGGTAAGGGACTGTGTCCCACTCGATAGGGTATGGCCTGACCACCCCCAGCTCGTTCATGTTTTGCTGGAGCTTCAAGGCATTGAGTTAGATTTGGAACTCATCAAGTCTCTTGTCTCGGGCAGTACCCCTAATACGCGACATCCCTATTGATGACTTGGAAGAGTGATCTGAATGCAGATCAATGTTATCTTCTAGTTCAGTTGTCTGATTAGGAGTGGGTCATCATTCCTTGTTTCATGTCAGCTTCTGCGGGGTACCCGTTAGCCCTTTTCTTCTTTTTCTTCTTGTTTAGAAGTTGTTCCATCATATCCTTTATGGACTCGATGGTAGCTTGATGTTCTTCAAACTTTTTGGCAATTGTTTAATCCTCTGTGGTTTCTACCATGTGCACCCTCGCTAGTTCATCTTGAATCGAGTGCGAGGTTTGGGATGTGGCTACTGTTGAGCAAACCTCATCTTCGCCTCCCGAAGGAGACGCTAAGAGTGCATAATCGAGCGGGACGACCGCTCCCGTATGAGTACGGGTGCGCAAGAATATACCTTTGTGATCGCATTGAACAAACGGGTGATTAGGTCCCAGGAAAGAATTTAAGTCTGGGGAATTCGGGAGCACAGTTTTACCCTTCCCCGTCATGTTGACCGTAGCAGATGGGAGCTCCGAATCATCGACGGTGCGCCTCGTTTGGCGGCTATGCCTTTGATGAGAATATCTCAGATTGGGAGGCTGTTGAGCAAGCCTTTCGAACACTGAAGGTCTCGACGTTCCTATACACCGGCAGTCGATGAGTACCGCTTGGATAAGCCTTTCGCAGTGACACTGAGGACTCGTCTCATGGATGGTGTGCTTGCCTACTAGATGATCCCAGAGGTCTCCCGCAGGTCGCTAGTGACTACCACCGGGATCAGAGGGGCCATGCATGTGATTTCATGAGAGAGTTTTAAATGAACTCCTTGAGTACATGGGTAGGATGGTTAAGTGTCGAAGTCAGGCGAGTTTTCCTTGATGGGCGAGTTCTTGCGTTCGGGCGAGTTCTTGTCGCTTGACGAGCTTCAGCCGTTCGTGTATTCAAGTGGGCTTGATGGGGCTCACCTGCCACCTCACCAAGGCTGGTTCACGTGTGGAGTCTGTCTGTTAGACGGACCTAGTAGGGTTCGCCTTTCTTCTCTGGCTCGCCTGTTCGAGCAGACTCGCCTGATTCGGGCAGTTTACTCCAATCAGGAGTATGACCCAAGAAATGAAGTCTCCCTAACTTAGTGGGTTTGCCCGTCCTAGTTGGTTCGCCTAGGTGGCCAGGCTTATCGAAATGGGAAGTGTTGCGATCATAGCAAAGCTCAGCTGAGTGCGAGGGCTCACCTGATTTAGTGAACCCATCAGCATTGGGAGGGATGCATCTCCGCTTGGCATTCTTCAGGCCTGAGTAGTAATTCAGGCCATCATAAGAGGTGAGGGTTTGGGCCTCTTGTCGGGTGGGAGCCTATCGTCGCCACTGGCTAGCCCTCCTGGAGAGAGGGGCATCTGCGCGAATTATAACAGCGTAGTACATGGTAAAGCGAACAACTGTCTCTTCTAAAGCGGGGGTCTGCGAGGGTCGTTTGGCGACCCATCTGGCAGCCTTTCGCCCTGTACTCTTGGCCTTTTGCTCGTCCTTGATTGATTTGGGGGAGATAGGACTCCCTACCATGACTCGGATAAAGTCCTCAGGCGTGGAGGCCTTGGCCGCTTGGGGTCGGGTGCTATGCATAACTCTATGGCGTTTACGGGACGCATTGCCATTAGAGGAGGAGGAAGATAAGTACTCTTCATACTTGCCTTGGTCGAACTCGATTACGAGGGACTTCACGGTTGTCCTAACAACAACCTCGTCGAACTACGCTACCACCATTTCGGTTGAAGAAACGGTATCTCCCACTATGGTCGCTATCTTCTGTAGGTGTAAATTTTGATTTCCTAAAATAGGGATTTCGTTTGTATTGATAAGAATAGCTTATTATAAACTAATGAATCAAAGTTACAACAGAAGTGGAGGGAATGCCCTCCTTATTTAACGTGGGGTCTTTGGTAGCGATAGGACGCCTCGCTCAGTTCTCGCACCGAGTTTGCTTCCCTTGGACGATCCGATCGAAGTTGTAGGTGAGCCTCAGTACGTAGTAGAAGCTCGTGTTGATCGAGTTCGAGTCTCCGAGCTCAATGGCGATCGAGACCGAAAGATAGAGGGAGATGCTACAGTGCAAAAGTAATGCAAAGAACGTGTCGCTAAATCAGTCGAAGAGTGAACTGATCAACTGAAAGCAAGCCTCTTTTTACATAACCAATATAGGCTTTAAATAGAGGGGAGACAGTATGATCACTCCCCTGAATCATGGGATGTGACCATGTCCTGTTAAGAGATGCCATGCCTCTCACTTGTATTATGAGCGGCTGTTTAACGGGCCTGAAGTACTGTACTCTTCCCCTTCACGTCATGGGAAATAGGAAGGCTCATCCCTGTACATGATATTGTAGCCGCCTAGGAATCAAGCGAGTCTGGTGAATTTGTTAATAGCCTAGCTGATGGCTTGAACGTGCAGGCGAACTCAGTCATTTGGACGAACTTGACTCGTGCAGGCGAGTCAAGTATGCAAGCGAGTTTGGCGACTGTGGAGATTTGACTGGTCACTTGTACTGTGAGTGGCTGCTTGATGGGTTTGGAGTACCATACTCCTTCCCTTCACGTCACGGGAAAACGGGAAGGCCCATCGCTGTACGTGACAGTGCAGCCACTAGGTACTCTGACGAGTTTGGTGAGTTTGTTGATCGCCTGTCCATGCAAGCGGGCTCAGCTCTTGAGTAGACTTGACTTGTGCAGGCGAATCAAGTGTGCGGGTTAGTTTTTGGTTGACTAGTGGATTGTCTGGCCATGCAGGTGAGTTCAGCGATCACGTGGTGTTGACTCGTGCTGGCGAGTTAAGCCTGTAGGCGTAATCGAGCTCTTGATAACGGGTTTTTTAGGTCCTCCTGTAGTCAAGGTAATTTTTATAGCCTACAGCACCAAATCCACTGTCTTCTCTCACCAAATATTTTTCAGACTTTATGTTCTCTCTCAAAGGTTCAGTCTTGGTGTCTCTCTTTTTTATTTAATAATGATGACTTTTTATCTTTGTTATTTTCTTCTTATTAGAATTAGATTAGATTGTTTAAAGATTATGAACTAGATTAGATATTGTTCTTCTTATTTTAGTCAATCAATCATGGTATCTAATTATAATAATTTTCACAACACTTTTATCTATTTTCTTCTTATTAGATTAGATTAGATTAGATTAGATTAAATAATTATAATTATTTGCAAAAGTCGGCCTGATAGTGGGGGAAATAAAATTGTAATTTTTTTAAAACTTTCATGCATCTTGTGATCGTATATGTGATAGTGTAAAGTTTATTTAATAGTTCTCGAAAGGAAATCTATTGGTCCTCTATTTTTCTTATTCATTATCTTAATCTTCTATTATTTGAATCTTTTATCCACTAAACTAATCAACTTTAGTTTCGTATCACCAGTTGTTATCCCCATGGAAAAATAACATGTTGTCAGCACTATTTCATTGGATAATGACTTCGATTATTTCCAATACAAAGTTTTCTAAATTTAATAAACATGGAATTTGTATGTAAGATTAATATAGACCAATATATCTCTTTTCTTTCATTCTGCAAAAATACAGAAGAAAATCACAAACACATAAATATGAAAATTTTAGTTTTGGAGTCTACAAGAATAAGCCTGATTCTCTTAAGAGTTTTGATACTTGCACAAGAATTCAAAAATATATGATATCAGCAAATTGAAATTGGTGCATGTATAAAAAACTATAAGACCTGAGAAAGCACAATCATGAGACTACATACAAAAAGCGGTATATACTTTTCAAAACTTAAGAAATAATATCAACTGAAGAAACAGAATCACTAGAACATTCAAAAGGTAACATGTAAAAGTATTCTGATGATACAATGAAAGCTAACATTTGGTTAATTAGACTAACATAACTTTTATCTGTACGTCAGTCACTCTTTCGTACTGTTTTTCTAACATACATTCTACACATTTTATTTTCATTATATTAATTTGGAATCTTTTAATACGAGGTATTCTCTCATCAATTAGTACAATGCCATTAACTGACAACATATATCGTGAGATCCTACCTTGAGAATACATAATAAGTTCACCCATTACTTATGCAAAGAGATATATAATTGTCAGAGAATTTAAAAATGTGGCGTTCTGGAGTTTGATTTAGAATTGACTTTCGATATTATACTAGAGCCTCCAAGCATAGTTCTGAAGACAAATATTGTCGCTTGGGTTATGAAAGTTTTTATCTGTAATAGAAGAAAAAGGAGAAAAGATTGCATTTTTTGTTATTTTCATAATATCAGCGTTTATAATTCAGCTTGTTTTTTTTTGTGATTGTCATTATCTATTCGGTAAATTTCATTAAAATCACAATAACTTTCAGAATGCCTTTTTATGTTGTTTTTCTATTTACATATAACTAATGAAAATATAACATATAGCTTAGTATTAATTAATTATATTTTCCAAATATTTATCTCTGGTGTTAATAATATTTGCAGGGTAACAAAATACATGGAGTTATGTATTGAGAGACTATCAAAAAGTTTATAGATATGCTTCGAAAGAATCAAATTATTTTCATTTCAAATAGAGAAGTGAAAGGAATAAACCCAGTTTTTCCAAGTATCCACAAGTCACTTGAATTAGTATTAACAATAGTGAAAACACCCTAATGCCACTAGGAAAGAGCCCTAGAGGGGGGTGAATAGGGTTTATGTTAATATAATCCGATTTAATACCAATTAAAACTAATTAATAAATATATCCTAGCAATGAGATACAACAAGAGATATATGCAAGGATATGAAGCTAACACAAGGGTAAAACAAGATATAAACAATATAGTGGATGAAATAAACAATGAGAGAATGATAATAAAGATGAACAAAGATATAAGTGCGTCAAGCCAAACTCAAACAAGCAAAATGATCACGGAGTTCGGACCTTTCGTCCTACGTCTCCGCTCCCCACTCCTAGGGAGAAATCCACTATCACACCGGGTTTTTAACGATCACCCAAAAATGTTTACACCACACAATATCGATTTTCAACACTCACCGATCAATGTTCATAATCTCACAATGTAACTACACAAATCCCACCTCTAGTGTTGGCCTCTCACGTGTCTCCCTCAAGTGTTAGGAATTACAACCTACCTTTAGGCATTACCACCTACCCCAATCCTCTTAGAACTGACCAAGTCTCTTACCTCTACACTCCTCTTGGTGTACTTGTGCAATACAAAGTGAACCTCACAATATATCTCAAAAATAAATAAATGTTCCCTATACAAGGTGAGAACTCAATTAAGCATAACTCAAAGTAATAATATCTCACAACCCCAATTATACTATGTATGAAAATACTTAAGCTCAAGTGGGTGTGTGTAAACAATGAGTAAAATCAATACTAAACTCAAATATGAAATCTAGCTTAAAACAATGATAATCAAATAAGTATATAAATGTAAAGCTATAGTTTGAATTTAGAAAACTTCTCCAATGAATAACAAGAGAGAGAGAGAGAGAGATAAGTGGAAGCTCAAATATCAAAGGATGATCTCTTCTTCCTCTTGTGAAAATATATTCACAAATAAAACTTGTAAACACACAAACAAACTTTAAAACACCCTTTAAAATTGTTTAAAAACTTTCTTAATTACCTTCTGAAGTTAGAGAGTATGAGGTATATATAGGCTCATGAAACAAACCTAAAAACTAAGAGAAAACATCACAAAAAGATAAAATAACAGAAACAAGAAAAACTAGAAAACTAGCCGTTATGATATCATCAATCGACTAATACTGTACAACAGCCGACTGATGAGCTGATCGTTATAGGCCAGTAACACGCCACCAGTCGACTGATAAACTCGTCAGTCGACCAATGACCTTATATGTCGATTGATCAGTCGACTGAATAAGAAACAAAAACTTTTTGATATTCCAGATGATTTCTTCAGTCGACTGAACACTTTCATAAGTCGACTGATAACATAATATCAGCTTGAAATGAACGGTAAAACTAAACTTCAAACCTCTTTTAAAAATAATAAACAAATTTAGAAAAATGTAAAACTCTAGGAAATGATTGTAAATATGATAATAAACATGTTACAAAAATTGGTTTACAAAAAGCACCTCCCATTTGTAAAATATCATTATTTTACAAATATGTTCAAATCATGAAAATAAACAACACTTGTTTTTGTCAAAATGACTAAACCATGTTTTAAAACTTTATAAGATGATTATATAGACTTAATAAAAGATGTATATAATAATTGTTAAGTCCATAAAAAAATAACTCAACATTTTCACAAAAATGCATGTTCTGCAAACTTTTAAAACAATAAACATGGTTTCATTAAACTATATAAACTTGATATTGATGAAATCATATATAAGTATATAAACATGAAACAAGTATGTATTTTTTAATTATATTCATTTGTTTCATATTTAAACTTGAAAATCAAAAACCAAAACTTATGTATATAAATATATGATTATATATATAAAAACCAAATACGTGTGTGCATATATATGATTGAGCTTAAAGTACCAACACACAAAGTATAAACTCCCAAACTAAATTAACCAAGCTATGATCTTGATCTCCAATAAGCTCTTCTTGGTAAACTTGCGGATGAAGCTTGAACTTGGATCTTCAACTAGAATTGCATGGCTTCACTCCACTATTCTGTTAACTTCCATTAGATATGATCGTGAAAGCTCAATTCTATCCATCCTCCAACACATTGTTTGCCTAGAATAAATACAAAAACACAAACACTAGACATACAACATTAGTAGTAAATTATTTGTTAAACATCATCAAAACAAAAAGGCTAACAAAAAGACGTATCTATCAAAGAAGCACCAACATGTTTCCACTTGGAGAACATATTGAACAACTTTATCCTATTTGAATAAGCATTTTTCATGAAAGATACAATAAAAATTAGTAAGTACTTATAAATTTCTTACTTTAATCTTCAATACAAAATAAGACGTTAATTTATAGAATCATAAATTTTTTATAAAATTACTTACAGATATTCTTGTAATAACGACTAACGTGAAGCAGGTGATCAACTATATTATAAAATATAACAAATCAGATAATAAGAGGAAAATCATGCTAATGGATAAAAGGTATATTCATGATACTTATTTCCAATATCATAAGAAAAAATAAGATTAATATACTTTCTCTTTTCATATATAGTGAAATGACTATGCGCGTAACTTTATTTGGGGATTTGGCTACAAATGAAGGATCAATTCTTGAAGCCGAAATCAAAGATAAGCATGTAATAGCATTATTAGATTTTAAAATCTCTATATATAAAGGAACATAATTTATTACTAAAATTCTTATTAAAGACAGCTAAACATAAAATTCATCCAATAATTATCTTAATTTTGCAAGGGAGACAAGCATATTGTCGCAAATTATATCAACAATATGTATCAATCCAAAAATACAACTAGTTAAAGAATTAAGGGAATGGTAAGTAGAACAAGCATACTTTCATATAACGAAATAATTAAATAGTATTATATTTTAATCTAATATGCAGGTTTCATTTGGACGAAGCCATAAAAACAAAAGGATCTGCATCAACGCTTTTTATAAATGCAAAAGAAATTCAAATTAGTGATATTATATATGCATCACAGAATTCGATACATGTACAATATTAGAAACCTATTCTTATTAACACGTTTAAATCTAACTAAATTTTGTCAATATACAAACACACTATTGCACATTTAAGGTAAAGATAACTACTATTTTAAATAGACTCGAGCCATGGTTCTATACTTGCAAAGGCTGCAACAAGAAAGTAGATAAAGATGTTAGTAAAGAGTGTCTGAATGATAAATGCCGCAGAATCATTAACGACTCAGTATCAATGTTAAGTAATATATCTTTTTTATGGTATGAACATATTAAAATACAATATTAATGTTTGTTGAAAATTTTGTATGAAGACAATTGAAAGAATTGAATTTGATTTATTCCCTTTAACTGCTTAGAAAAAGAATGTTTACAACTCTCTGGGTTCTTCACAGTGGCGATGGAGTGCCTCCCTCGAATGCTCACGTTAAATTTGCTCTCCGTTTGACGATCTGATGCATCACTTTACTGGAACGATTAACTTGCGTGGCAAGTTTAAAAAGAACTCTTAACGAGTTTATGAACTCAGAACGGGTTTAAACTTTATGTAAAAAGTTGTTTGAACCGAGAATTCGGTTAATAGCTAAGTGTTAAAACTCTCTGTTGCTGGGTGATGCTCTAAGATCTGATCTCCTTGTTGCAAAGATCTGATCTTCAGAAGATAATAACTCCCCCAAAACCGAATTCAATCTGCCGAAGTATGATCTCCTGGATGATCCGATCCAAAAGCCGAACTCTGAACCTCTTTTCGGTTGAGTTCGTTGAGGTTTTTATAGAAAGATAAGGGGTGTAACTAACCCCTTAATCCTCTCCTAAGTAGGCGAGATTCCCTCAGATCGTGGAAAAAACGGTTCTGAAACCATTCAGCTCATGTTCGAATGAGTCAAACGCTCAGGTTGGCGTTTTGGGCCCTAACTCTGCGTCTTAGGCTTGAGATGCAGAGTTGGGCGTTTGCTAAAAATTAAAAACGCAGGGGCCGCCTGTGTTTTGAAAATTAAACGCAGAGATGAACTCTGCGTTTAGAAGTGGTTGTTGACTTGTAACCTCTTCTATTGGAGCGTTTGCAAAGATCGTTGTTCTATAATCTTCACTTTAGCTATTTGGGATGTGAGAGTCGTCAGATTGTAACTCTCACAGTTGATTGTGAAGGCTATTGAATCAGAGCTTTCATCAGTCATCGTGAAGGTCGTTAAATTGTAACATTTCTCGATCTACGTGAAAATCCTCTAATTGCAGCTTTCGTTTTATTAACGTGAAAGTCGTTTGATTGTAACTTTCATTATCGAGATGTTGATTGAAGTTTGATAGGTATCAACTATCTGTTGTGATTTTTAGACAGCCTATAATTAACTATCTAGAAATCGACAATGAAAACTACAGGTACGTAGTTAAGATTCTCGTGGAAATAGCACGAATAATGCAAGAGTAACACTATTTGATGCAACGGAAACTCTTATTGGATGCACAACAGAAAAATTCATTACAGAAAGAAGAGGTAATTCCTAACTCTATATAATTTAGAAAATAAAAAAATCATATATATTAAACTAACATTTGTTCTTATTGAAACAGAAAAATAATCAGAGTCCATATTTCTAGAAATTTGTGTTGAACATCGAAAAAATGTTCAATTTCCTGGTGAAGTTAAATGAAAAAACAAAAGATGAACAAGACAAAGGAAATATAATAGCACAAGAAATCTAACTCCAACCTGATATTACAATGGACGTAGATGATGAATATGCTACTCTAGAATTACCCAGGAAAAAGATAAAGATGGAGAAAGATTAATCTCGGTTCAATTAAAATATGAAACAAAAATAATAAAGGATAATATTTTTTTGATTATTTTATATCATATCTTAATTTTTGAGTAGAATTAGGAATTTTTATAATTAGGAATCTTTATAAGGGATTTTCATACAACATTATTAGTAGTTTTGTATGCTTATGTAATTGCTTTCATCACATAAAAGTATACTATAGTTACCATTGTTATTTAGTTTTATCTTTTTATTACTGCTTTTGGACAATTATAGGTGTATTTCCCTGTCTTTTCTGTGATTGGTATGTTTTGTTCTTCAATATTTATTGTAAATTTCTGTATGAGATTGCTCTAATCTTACTGCTTTTGGATAATTACTCTCTAATTGTAAAGTTTTACGATGCGCAATTGTTTAAAATCTTCATGTTTCTTCGAGTTCGTTCTAAATTTGTTTATATGTTTGCTCTAATCTTACTGCTTTTGGACGATTACTCTCTGACTACAATACAACAAGAAATGTGATTTCTTTATTGCTATAATTATAGTTCATAATGACAATTACAATATCCCAGTTAGGTACATTCATCTCAGTTTAGCTTAGCTTAATAATCCATTACATTGATTTTTAATAATATATAAATAAAAATAATAGTAAATCTAATAATTTAATTTTACATATTTGAACTCAAGATAAATCTGACTTATTTATAGTAACAAAATAAATATAAAAAAAATATTTTGATATTTTACCACGTGCACTGCACGTGCATAAAAACTAGTAAGATATAAAGAATTGAGTTAGTAATTCTTTTAACATGTCAATATTGCAGCTGCAGGTGGTTGAAAACACGGTAGTTGCGGTAACGGTGCTGTATGGACCTCTTAGGGCCAAAGAAAGTTATTAAGGTTACATTTGTGTGGTTGTAGCTAGCTTATATACTTTACAAG
Organism: Asparagus kiusianus; assembly: GCA_022839385.1. Classification (NCBI taxonomy): domain Eukaryota; kingdom Viridiplantae; phylum Streptophyta; class Magnoliopsida; order Asparagales; family Asparagaceae; genus Asparagus; species Asparagus kiusianus. Next base: position 36,112 of record BQKN01065146.1, read on the forward strand.
AAATGTTAGAGAGAAATACTCTTACTAAGTAGCTGTATAGTTTGATAGTATTTTATTTGTTAAGGTGCTGCCCCTTAATTATATACTTGCTAATGACGTTTTTTTTATAGTCTCGTATTATCTATATGTGGTTCTTATATTTTGAATAGCCTCGGCGGTACAGTGGCAGTATCTTTTTACGTTTCCTACAAGTACAGTGGAAATCCAGAGTTCATTAGTTTAAATTCTAACTAATTAAAATCCCAAACCGACAAATTGTCATGGAAAGTTAATCTTTAATAAAAAGTAAAAGAGTGCAAAAAAGAAATAAATAAATAAATAAATAAAAGAATGAGAGTGGCTAGATAAAAATCTGTTAATAAATAACGAAAGGGACTCTCCATATTTATCTGTAATTTTTAAATTGATGGTAGTGGGATGGTGCTGAAAGGGATCTACCGAAAAGATCAGACCGACGTGCATATTGCGCTTCCTAACATGTTCAGCTCTTTCTTTATCAAGAAATCGTTCCGTCGATGAACGACCAAATACTATACTCTCGATGTAACAACTCCGTGCGTATCAGATTAAAGCATCTTTTGACTTTGTTCGGAGATCAGGTCACAGCGTCATGTTACTCCCACGTGATCGCTTGTGTGATTAGTGTTTTCACTGGTAACTAACCTCCCTCGTGCTCACATGCTCCGTTTGGGTACAAACATTCAGCACGGGACGGTCCCCCCTCTGCTCGTGCAGAGCATCCCCGCACCTGAGCGGGGTGAAGCGAACCGTACGATCACGGGGGCGTTATAGGATTTGTATTCCAATTCTAACTTCGATATCCCTTGGTTTCAATTAATCACCAGGTTTCAACAATTACAATGGAAAAAACCCCACTTCAGCTTTCAAAAATGCCGGCAAAACTTCCATACTCATGAATCAAGTAACAAAAAAATAATCCTGCTGAGAACGGAGGGAAAAATTAAAGCTCACATGAAACGCTACCCCTACATAAATAAGAGGATAACAATCCGAAACGAATTTCTCGCATGTTGGAAAATCTAGAGTATGGTCAAGTAACTCCCAACCAAACATCGTATCATCAAAATAGAAACACACATTTAGGACGTTGACATACCACTACTAGCACCTAGCGTACATTCAACATCAGATAAACAGAGAAGATGGCACAAAACAAAGTCGAGTTTAGTTCCGTCAAGAAAGAGGTAACACAATCCTTGCAAGTGTATCTGATGCATACAAGAGCTTGTTACATGGATCGGAAACATTATTTAGCTTTGTAGCTTCTTCCACCCTACATCCTCTCCCTCCTTATTTATAATTAAAACAGGGGCTACACCGCCGAAACGTAAATTAAAGGCACATAAGGCCACACAGTTTCTCAACTAAGAGTGGCTAAAATCTTCAACTCAAGCACAAAACAAGAAATCCACCTGAAAAATCAAGTTCGGACTCTACCAATAAACTTAACCAGTGTTCTGCATACCTGCAGCAATACCCTTCATGGTCAAAATGAGAGTATCCTCAAGCCCAGGAGCATATTCACTGGTGGGGTTCAGCTTAACCAATTCAGCAGCTGGCTTGCTTGAAACAGAGTACTCCCTTGATAAATGGGGTCTCGGTTTCACTTGGAAACTCGGGTCTCTGATCCTCTTCAGCGTGTAAGCTTGACAGACGTTGAGTGTTGTTATGTAAGAGTCACGAAGCTTGAGTCTTTGTTTCAAGTAAATGTCCCCTTCGAGAAGATCTTTGTGGCCCGCAACCTAAAAAGAACCCAGAGGTAATTCAGTTTATTAGATCTTGATTCTAGTAAATCAAATAAGACTCAATGATACATAAATTTTTAGTCTCTAAATATATGTGGGGAGGGCGATGCTTTTGTCTGACTATTCCATATACAAAGCAAGGACCTTTGATGAGATTCTGAAATTTCTTATTATTCACAGTAACAGATAGAACACTCTAGTGCCTGCATGAATACATGATACACTAAACTTTAACTGAATATGCAGACGTACCTAAGAGACATGAATGCAAGGAAAAGAACAATGAAATAATCAATTTATATTATTATCATGTTGATACGAGTGGAAGGCATTGCTTTCATTCCTTCTCCACCATGTCAGACAGGGTTTCTCGGTCATTATGACAGAACATAACTGATGAACAGGTTAAATTGACATTTGACTTTCATAACTATGCAAGTTCTGCTTTCATATTTTCGAATGTTTAGAATAAAGAAGAAAAAAGAGAGAGGACAGGTTTACCTGAAGAAGAAGACCTTTTGTCTCCTCGTAGTTCGATCTCAGACGCTCCCCAAATGACCACAAATCTTCAGAAACCAGCAATTTATCATACAAATTAGCTATGCCAGGGTCTCCCTTAGCAAACACCATCTCCACCAAGTCAACCGTGACCCTAAAGAAAGGCCATTCATTGTACATCTGCTGAAGCATATGCAGATTCCTGATATCCTTTTCCAGGATATTCTTGAAAGCTGCACCAAAACCAAGCCACACAGGCAGATGAAACCTTGTCTGCGTCCATGCAAAAATCCATGGAATCGCACGTAAAGATTCAATGCCTCCACTAGGCTTTCTCTTCGAAGGCCTGCTACCAATGTTCATCCTTCCATATTCCAACTCAGGTGTGGCCTAAAATGGATATCAGTTTATTAGCAATTTTTTTTATAAGAGGACATTTTAACTAGGAGAAGTGGCAAGATTATAACACTAGAGGTAGGCCTAAGCGAGCTTGGTAGGCAGCTAAGAAGTATATGATAATGATAAACTTAGTGGATGAGATAACCTTCCACAGAATTGATTGGAAAAATATGATTTAGGTAGGCAACAACAAAATTTTGGGATAAAGGAGAGCAACAAGTACTAATTTCTTTCTGCAGAAGACTAGAGAGTTTTTGAATACTTACAAGGCGGAAGTATTCCACAAAGCGCGGTTCTTTGAACACGATAGATCTGTATTCTTCTGTGGCTACAACCGCCATTTCATCCATGAGCACTCGCCATTCAGGCTTTGGTGAAATTGGGGGATGCATGCCATGTTCAAGAGTAGCAGCCACGAAACGCTGAAGGGTCCTAAAGCACAAGTGCTCCTCTCCAAAGCACTGCTCAATGACCTCACCTTGAACTGTCACGCGGAGTGATCCATGAATAGTATCTGGTGGCTGAGACAATATAGCAAGATGAGTAGGACCACCTCCTCTCCCAACAGTTCCCCCTCTTCCATGAAACATAGTCAGCTTCACTCCGTATTCCTTGGCAACTTTTATAAGCTCTTCTTGAGCTTTATACAATTGCCAAGCTGCAGAGAAACGCCCAGCATCCTTGCCAGAATCTGAGTATCCAATCATAACCTCCTGCTTCCCGTCAATCCTGTCCCTGTACCAGTCGATAGAGAAGAGTCTTGCCAGAGCTGCAGGGGCTGCCTCGAGATCAGCAAGTTTCTCAAACAGTGGAACAACCCTCAATGGGGTTTTCACGTGGCACTCTCGCTGTAAAAGCTCAACAGCAAGAACATCTGAAGGAGCAGTTGCCATTGAGATGATATAGGCCCCAAAGCTATCAGCAGGAAGTTCGGCAATCACATCAAATGTGTCCAAAACATCAGCTATTTCTTCAGTTTTGGGTAAGTCAGAACCAAATAGAGGGCGCTTGCCACGAAGTTCAGATAATAGCCACTCTTGACGTTTTTCCTCAGGCCAGTCACGGTATGATCCAATACCCAGATGCTGGGTGATTGCATCAATGACGTCAGTGTGTCTATCAGATTCTTGCCTGATATCAAGTCTGACTAACGAAAGGCCAAAGGTTGATACTTGGCGCATGAAGTCAAGAAGGCTTCCATCAGCAATAGGTCTATCACCACACGTGCAGAGTGATCTGTAACACAGCTCAAGAGGTTCCAGGAACTGCAAAAATAAATAAATAAATAAATAAATCAAAGCTTAGAAACATGAAAAAATCAACTGTATAGGTCATAGTAAAAGATATCATCAATAGATGAAAATACAACCATCTCTTCAAGATGAAGAAAGCTTACCTGATCAAGGTTGGTAAATGTTGACTCCTCAGGAATGTCCGAGTGTCCACTAGATAATAAGTGACGAGAGCGTTCACGTGTATTATATAGTTTATCCCTCACATCAGCAAGTATAACACGATATGGCTCATTAGGAGGAACTTGCTTCCAAAACTCTGCAGCCAAAATTTACTATCAGAAGGGATAAGCTACACCACTTAAATGATATCAATATTCTAAAGAATCTTAGGTTCTGAAGAGCTTCAACTAAAAAACCAAAAAATGTAATGCAAATACTTGGCTGAAAGTTAAGAGCAACATAGTTGTCTGTCTTGTAAAAGGTCGAAATTTTGGATTTATCCAGAAATGGATAACCCTTGAAAATCCATTGAAGGGTTCATCTTGAAATTATCAAGGATGGGGGATTCTATGATGATTTTCATAATGACTGAATTCTTTCTGAAACAGCATGACCTCAGTATGAAGCTTAAAAGAGGAAGGCAGAACATGAATTGAAAACATGCATAAAACCGAAGTGGAAGTGAGTTTTCACTGTAACGAGGGGAACTATAGAACAAAGGACAGGGGGAAGTTCTGTAGGAAATGAACTGATGGAATTATTAACAATTAGCCATCAAAGAGGTACTAACTACTAAGAACGACTAAACACAAGATATGCTTCAATGCTATCCTTCTGATGTGGGATACGGGGAGAAAAAATAGGTACTAAGAATTAGTTTCTGTAGGAGGAACTTTGGAGAGCTGAACATCAGGACTGCAGCAAAAATCCTAGTTGAACGACAAATGAAAGAGAAATGAACTTCATGTGCCATTATATGTATAATGTTAGTACCTATGTAGTGTTTTGCATCCTTCTTTGAGGACCGATGAAGTTCCTCTGCTCTGATTCTGAGTTCATCACTGCAACGCCACATGGACAACTGGACAACAACAAAATGACATTAGTTACCTAAGAATGAAATATGGTGCCTACTAGTTCCTTATGTGATAGCATATAAGATACTCTTGTTTTCCAATACCTCGAACATCAGATCTTCTATTTGAGAATAGTACAGTTTTGCGGCCATCATTCGAGCTAACAAGCAAACATCCCTGGTAACTTCTGGAGTTACTCTAGGATTTCCTATGTAACACACTTAGGGTTAGATTGAATGCATAAAAATTAAAAATAAACAGATGTACTTATTTTTCTATGTAACTATACAGCAGGATAACTAAGCTGGAAATTTCTGGCAATTAAACGACTCAATTAACTCAAGCCAGCTAAACAAATCTATTTAATGCAAAGAACACATTTAGAATGAGCGACTACCTTTACTCTCTACTATTTATCATTGTAGACAATTCAACTATATACATACAAGAAAATCAAAACAAGGATCCTTATAAGAGGAACACCCCCAAAAATAGAATTAGTTCAAAAATATCATACCATCACGATCACCACCCATCCAGGAGGAGAACTGAATAAGAGGAGCATTATAAGGAACACGTTCATTAATTCCAATGTTTTTCAAAGCAGTATCAACACGACGTAAAAATTTTGGAACACCCTTCCATATTGTTTCATGAAAATAACTCATCCCTGCTCGCATTTCATCTTGTGGAGTGGGTTGAGTTCGTCGGATTTCATCTGTTCTAAAGGCAGCTTGAATCTACAAGAAGAATTGAAACGTGAAGAAAAATTAGTAAACAAACAAATGTCAAATGTTAGATGCTCATATACAAGTCAAATTCCGAACATTGCACATTTACTCTTAATGCAGTTCATTTCATAGTTGCATGGAACCCGGTTCATTCCGGTTCACGGTTCACGTTTTTTTGTTGTTTATTATCCTTTTATAAAAGAGTCATTACTTTTTTGCAAAATTTTTTTTAACTGGTTTGAATACTAAATTGAGTCACTGGAGTTGGTGAATTGGGTAGTGCTCCACCCGAACCTGGGACAATTGAACCTGAGTTACAGTTCACTATAGTGTCCCATGTTCCCGACTTCTGTGGTTCATTTCATCTCCTTTTTTCAGTAAAAAAATTACGAATTTTGCATTATTACTGAAGCTTGAATACTCTATTCTACTCCATGTGTCAGCTTTTACGTTGCTGGTCAAACTCAACTTACATGTCTTTTGCTCACCTAACTATAAGGGTATTTCTCTCCTGACTTTGCACTTCTAGAGAATGCTTTAACTAAATATGAATTCAAAAGGTACCAAATTTCCATCACCAAAATCCTTCTAACATGAAAAGAAGTTGAAGAGATATTCACAAAATATGAAAAACACCTTTAGCTTCAGGTTTGCGAGTAAATGTTTTGATTCATGAGAAGTAACATAAGAACATTTGGCATGGTCAAGTTGACTTCATATTTAGTTGAACATGAAAAGGCTTCAACTAAATATGGACGCAAAAGGTACCAAATTTCCATCACCAAAATTCTCTTAACAGGACAAGAAATTGAAAAGATATTCGCAAAATTTGAAAAACACCTTTAGCATGAGGTTTGTGTGTAACTGGTTTAGATTCATGAGAAGTAACAAAAGAACATTTAGCAAGGTCAAGTTAGCAGACAGTATTATAACAAAAAATTGAGTTGGATTTACCTCTCTTTGTAGAGCCTCATCAAGCTCCTGCTTGTCATCAGGAGTAATATCCTTTTCATTCAACTGAGCCAAACAGTTCCTTATCCTGCACCGAATTTACGGCTTGTAAGAAAAAGAGTTCCACCACCATTATAAATATGAGTAGCATTAGAAACAATTATTCCTTACAACTATTGTCCATGCAATTTTATTAGCATTTTTCATACTCTGCCTCAGGAAGTGATGCACATGAAACACGTAATCTAATGGACAAATGACTCAAGCCAATTTAATATTATCGACAAACCTTCCATGCTTCTGAAGGAGGGACCTTCTAACTGACTGAGTTGGGTGTGCAGTTAAAACCAGATCCACCGTCTGGTTCTTAAGAGCATCAAACACCTCTTCGGGAGTCTTACCAAGCTCCGCAACAAGCCTCTTAAAGGTTTCCTCAATGTCCGACTCAGTGGTTGCAGAGTTTTCATCCACGAAGTCTCCCTTTTTCAGCTTGATCCTCCGCCTGTAGGCAATCTGGACCTCCTCAGCCAAGTTGGCCAAGTTAAGCATGTGGGAGAAAGAGCTGGCAACCACAATGGAGTCACCAGGATCCAAACTGGTCAGCACGTTCCCAAGCTCTTCCAGCTTCTTGGGGTCATGCTTTCCCTCGTATTCTGCAGATAACTCATAGCACTCTTGAACCTAAACCACAAGAAGCAAGACGTGTCCAAATGATAAGAAATGGTGATATATAATTCTATAACTATGGAAGAAAATGGTGTGGTGCTTCAATTGGGTAACCTAGTAATTAGATCGATTGCAGAATCTTCAACTTCCTTTGTATAAGCAAAACATACTAGATCGATAAATTTGGTTTGAGAAGGAGCAAGAGACTAATGCTAGGATAAATAATGCATCATGATTTGCATTACAAGGAAACGGCTTATAGTTCTCTAGATCTGATCATAACTACAAAGTAAATTAAGCATTACTTTTCAATAATTTTTTACAGAAAGACCCAACATATCGCAATATCCGATCATAGATTTTTTTTAAAATAAAGTAGAATGCTACCCGTGTATCAGCCTTCTTTAGTTTATAGAAAACCATGAGACCTAGTCTCCCCTTAGGGACAAGTAGTCCTGTAACTACAGAATCAAACTAAATTACAAGAAAGCTTGCAAAAAAAAAGTACTCCAAACATCAAACTTTACAATTTTCAGCATACGAAATCTCAAAGAAGTCATAAAAAAATTGACAATTTTATGAGTAACTACCACATAGATCTAGTGGCTTACTGTATCATCAGACTCTCAAGTAAGAGAAATGATATCAACTGCAAGCATAAAGCTTCATATTTTACAGATCCGTCCAGAATTACAAAACTAGTCTAAGCACTAATACCTCGATAATTAAAAAACACATAATAATTACAATCCTGCATAATGCTACAGATATCAAACTCGAGAGCAATTTCTAATTCTTACTTCCTCCAAGATCACATCAAATCATCATCATTACTCAAAAAAAAAGAGGAAATATTCAGCAAAAAAAGTTGAAGCATTCAATACCGTTTCCCTGAGATCTTCACCATGCAATTCTTGAAGAATATCAAGGAACCGATCCAAAAGCATAGCATCATACTCAACAAGCTTGTCATCCTCCGACACTTTTCGAGGCGCCAAAAGCCTCAATTGAGCGTCAATGGATGCATGCTTCTCGATCGAGCTCCTCGACATCGAAACCCTAACCCTAGCTTTCCGATTTTTGATTTCTTTCCTCTTTCCGATCTGAAGAAGGAAAGAGTGTCTGTCTTTTCTAGTGAGAGGTTTTAGAGATGGGAGAAGACTTTGATGAGGGGGGTATTTATAGGAAAAGAAGCTGAATGGAAAAGCAAAAGAGAACTCAACATTGGTTGGAATTCTGGAAAGAGAGCAGAAATGGGGATGGATTACGTCTTATTCAAATTGGAATATTCCTCCTTTGGATTCCCTTGCTCTCTTCGCTCTTTAAATTTCTTTTTTAGAATGTTTATCTTAATTTTTCTTATTATTAATTAGTGAAGCTATTTCTGAAATATATATATATATATATATATATGGTACAAAGCACAAATTTTTTGCTTGGTAGCGATGTGTCACATCCTTATTCACTCACTACCCATGTGAATTTGTTCCCACATTTGAATGAGTGGAGAGGGATTTGACACCTCACTACCAAGCACAACTTTTTGTGCTTGGTACCAAGCATACACATATTTCTCT
>BQKN01065146.1:65010-88257 GCA_022839385.1 Asparagus kiusianus
AGATATGAAACATAGTAATATCTACAATTAACCATCTAGAATGTGGATACTCCCACTTAACCCCTAATTAAGCGGAACAAGTACATCGGTTAAAAAATCCAAATAAGGAACCCCCATGTATATACCATATATTCTGAATGATTAGGAGCTAAGTGCTAATACCCTCATTTTAGAGTTAAATATAAATATGATCATATAAACAAATCATAAACAAGAGAAAATCATAATCAATCAATTTACCTACTCAAATAGGTGCGGGTAGTCGCGACACATGTCCTCTTCACGCTCCCAAGAAGCATCCTCAACTCCTTTCTGGTTCCATTAGACTTTGGCTAGAGGAATCACTTTGTTTCTAAGTCTCTTGTCCTCCTTGGTAAGAATGCACATAGGAATTTCAATAGTAGTCAAATCATCATGAATCTCAATCTCTAGCGCGTCTAACACTCGTCGCTGCTCCTCATCGCGTAGATGCTTCTTAAGCATCAAAATATGAAAAACATCGTGTATGTTCGACATTAAAGTTGGAAGATCTAGCCGATACGAAATAGCTCCAATGCGTTCAACTATCATGAACGGACCAATATACCTTGGGGCAAGCTTTCCCCATCTACCAAATCGCTATACACCCTTCATAGGCGATACTTTCAATAATATATAGTCCCCAACCTGGAACTCTAATGGTTATCACCTCTGGTCTGTATAACTCTTCTGGCGACTCTACGCTGCAAGGATGTGCTCCTAAACCACTGCTACCTTCTCTGTGGTCTGTCTCACAAGCTCTAATCCAAGTAATAGGTTATCCTCCGGTTCTGCCCAACAAATAGGCGATCTGCAAGGCCTCCCATACAATACTTCATATGGTGCCATCCCAATAGTCATTTGATAACTATTATTATAAGCAAATTTAATTAATGGGATGTGGTTCTCCCAACTATCCTGAAAGTCTATGACACATGCCCGCAACATATCCTCCAACACCTGATTCACTCTTTCCTTTTGTCCATCTGTCTGCGGGTAGAAAACACTAGAGTATGACAATGTACTACCAAAGGAATTCTAGAAACTCCTCTAGAAATGCGAAGTAAAAACTAAGACTCGATCTGATACTATCATCTTTGGGACTCCATGTAATCTCATGATCTCTTGGATGAATATTCTCGCGTAAGTCTCCGTGGTATAGGTTGTCTTTACTGATATAAAATGTGTTAACTTCTTCAACCAATCAACTATCACGCAAACTGAATCATTCTCCTTCTTCGATCTCGGCAAGCCTACGATAAAGTCTATAAAAACATCTGCCCACTTTCACTTCGGAATAGGTAAAGGCTGTAGGGTTCCTGCTGGCCTCTAGTGTTCTGCCTTCACTTGTTGGAAGGTAAAGCACTTAGCCATATACTCAACAATCTCCCTACGCATGCTGCTCTACCAAAAGTGTCTCTTTAAGTATTTATACATTTTTGTTGTGCCTGGATGCACTGTATACCTGGTACTATGCACCTCATCAAATAAGTCTTCCTTTAGTTGTGGATTGTTTAGCATCACTAATCGGCCCTTCATTCGAAGACCTCCATTTTCTCCAACGATCCAACCAGCCCTTGGTTCTTTGGAAATCTTCTCCTTTTGGGTTTAAATCCAAGAGTTCTCTAGCTAAGCTCTGACCATTCTATCACTCTAAGATGGGTGTACTGACAAAGCTCCTAAAAATGCGTTGCTCCCACCGATTACCGGTCTAAAGTCAAACTGGCTAAGGGTGTGAAGATCTCAATATAACGAGCACCTTAGAATCAAAATCCGATGCCGATGCTTCCTGCTCAACGCGCCCGCTACCACGTTCACCTTCCATGGATGGTACTGAATCGTGAACTCATAATCCTTAAAAACTCTGCCCATCGTCCATGTCTCTGATTTAGCTCTTTCTGAGAGAAGAGGTACTTCAAACTCTGATGATCCGTGAATAGCTTGAAATGCACTCTATACAAATAGTTTCTTCATGTCTTCAGTGCGAAGACCACTACTGTTAACTCCAAGTCATGCGTGTGATAGTTCTGCTCATGCATCCTCAACTATCGTGAGATATAAACCACTACTCTTGGGGTGTGCATCAAAACACCTCCTAGACACGTTAATGACCGATTTGTGTAGACAATAAAAGTCTTATCACTGCTCGAAATAGTCAATACCGGTGTTGTAGTCAACTTAGCCTTTAAAGTCTCAAAGGCTTCCTGGCACTCTATACCCCAAACAAACGGTACATTCTTCTTCGTAAAGTGTATAAGTGGCATCACAATCTTCGAGAAGTCCTGAATAAACTTCCTGTAATAAATAGTCAAACCCAAGAAACTACAAATCTCTGAAATGGTCTTTGTCGGCTCCAAATCAAGTACTGCCTCTACTTTCATGGGATCCACTGTAATACCCTCTTTACTAATGACGTGACCTAAAAACCTAACCTTAGATAGTCAAAACTAGTACTTGCTTAACTTAGCATATAGTTAATGCTTCTACAATGTCTTCAATGTCTGCAATACCAATCGAAGATGCTGCTCATGCTCTGTCTTTAATCTCGAATAGATAAGAATATCGCCAATGAATATAATCACAAATTTGTCCAAATATGGATGAAAAACCTAGTTCATCTAATCCATGAATATAACGAGTGTATTAGTCGGCCCAAATCGCATGACAAGAAACTCGAATGACCCATATCGAATCAGAAAGTTGGTCTTGGGAATATTCATCTCCCAAACTCACAACTGATGATAGCCAGAATAAAGATCAATCTTAGAGAAGTGTTGCGCTCCCTGTAGCTGGTCGAACAAGTCATCAATCCTCGGTAGTAGATACATGTTCTGGATAGTGACCTATTCAACTCATGATAATATATACAAAGGCGCATACTACCATCCTTCTTCTTCACGAAAAGGATTGGTGCTCCCCATGGGGAATGACTCCGGTGAATAAAACCCTAAGATATCAACTCGTCCAGCTGAGTCTGTAGCTCCCTTATCTTAATAGGTGTCATACGATAGGGTGCTCGGGATATCGGTGTTGTACCCGGCTGTAACTCGATGCAGAAATCAACTTCTCTCACAGGAGGTAACCTAGGTATGTCGTGAAATACATCCTGATAATCTAAGACAACTCTAATCTCACACAAATCAGCACTCTAATCCCTCAGCATCACCTCTTTGATATACGGCAGGAATTCTCGGCAAACTGGTTGCCCTATAAGGTCGTAACAATTAACTCAGACCCATCGGACACACGTAAACTGGTTATTTTAGCACAACAGTCGATACTGACATAGTAGGATGATAGTCAATCCATACCAAGAATAACATCAAAATCCGATATCCACAAAATAATCAAATTGATGATAACTCGGACTCATCAAGACTGATGACACATCTCCTACATACACTCTCTAATAGGGATACCTCCCCTAAAGGAGTAGAGACGAATAATATGATGTCTAAGGGATGTGTGACTAACTGAAGCCTATCCATGAAGGTATGAGAGATAAAAGAATACGAAGCTCTTGAATTGAACAAGATTCGAGCTGGAAACGAATTCACTAAGAAAGTACCTTCCACTATAGCTCCACTCATACCATGATCACGTGGTACGATTGCATAAACTCTGCCGGTGGCTGGTGACTGCTGAACTACTGGCCGTGGAACATATGGGACTATCTGTCCCTTAGGAATCTCCTGGATAGCGCTAATTTGACCTGCTAGCCCCTCAATCCTCAGAATGGCAGGTGGTGCATCTATCCTCTATGGCTGCTAGCCGTAATCGTAATCCTGCAACTGTTGACCCTAACCACGGTTCTGTTGTTGCCCATGTCCTCGTCTCTACTACTAGCGTGAAAATTCTTGCCCCACTGCTGGGGTCTTCTAAGTCTTGAAAAAGGTTTCTTGCCCTTACCCTTGTCTCTGGACAATCCTGTTTTCATAATTAACTATCGGTATGTCTCTCTGCTCTAATCGGCTAGTTTTAGCTATTTATTGAAGTAGTAGGTAGAATCCTTCCATGTAATTGACATTCGCTGCTCCGGCACAAACCAAAATCGGTATTACTCTCCGGCATCACCCTTTAAGCTGAAAATAGCTAACCTCTGCTTATGTACTAAATCGACATTAAGTATATCTAGTAATACTTCCCACATATTCCTTCCATTTATAAACTACAACTGAATCCGATGTGTCCTAAAATTTTAGTGCTCACAGCTTACAATATCTTCCTCAATCTTACTGAGTCAAGTTTCGCAACTCTATTGCTCTATTAACAGCTAGATGTGGTGATGGTGTAGTCATCGGTATTACCTCTTCAATAGGTACGGATGGTACGACTGGTGGTGGAACTTCAAAAAGTGTAGTCTGTTTCGTTACTCGCTCCTTGATTGTTGCTAGTCTCTGCTTCTGCAATCAGCGTTACCAAGTCGATTAGATACATTGGAGCCTGCTATAGCTCGGGTTCTGCTTGCCCAGCTCTCTGGGTATGAGTTCTACCTCGACAACATCCTCGTCTTAACATTTATGTTATTAGGAGAAGAGCTTATTACACATAATAAACGAGTTCGCAAACATATATGTATATATCATATAACGTATTACAATAAGAAAATCGTATCCCATATCATTCACGCAAATACTTTTCAACCAAAGTAAGGTGGTCATAAAAAAATTTGTAATTTTTGCGTTATATATAACGTCCTCACTCAATCTAGGAATTCCTAGCGGACTCTATATATGATTTCTAGGAAACTCTATCCTAACTTCACGACTCGACACAGGAATGATCCTAAGGATGCTGGAACTAGAGCTATGATACCAACTATGACGTCCATATTTTTATATATGGCTGCAGTCTATGGTGAACCCAGAGATGTCAAACCTATCTAAATGAAAACATAAAACTATAGTGAAGTCTCAGCTACTAAAATGTGCGACGGCGACTATACTAGAACTCTGTCATCCTACGGTTCTCCGAAACTCTGAGCTGGCTGAAAAGGAGACGAAAATAACAAAAAGAATCATAAAAAGAGCGTCAGCATGCTACAACAAGATCACCTCCATTCACCCCTAGGGAAAGGACTGTTAGATGGAGTGGATGCTCTATCTATTAAGCATAGTCTATCAAAATTATTTTTCCTGTATCTAAATAGAATTAACATTTAGAAACCCATAACATGAGACATAGTACATCGAACGAAATAATCCAAATAAGAAAACTCTGATGTATATACCATATGTCTTAAATTGTAGATATCCAAACATTAATACCGAACTAAGAATAAACAACCTAAATAAAATCAACAACTAGAAACCCACAACACGAGACTGGTACGTCGAGTGAAATAATTCAAACAAGGAAACCCTTATGTATATACCATATGTCTCAAATTATAGATATATAAATTTTAATACCAAACTAAGAATAAACAACCTAAATGAAATCAACAATTAGAAACCCACAACACGAGACTGGTACGTCGAGCAAAATAATCCAAACAAGAAAACCCTCATGTATATACCATATGTCTTAAATTATAAGTCACTAATCATTGACCCCAACCTAAAAATGAAATAAAGCAATACATAAAGTAAAGACATTCATAATATCATATTTATAATATCTTTCACTATCACTAGGAAGATAAGGTAAATATCAGCATATAATCCCGCGTACTTTCAAGTGCAAAGTACCTCGGTCATATATCTCAGCAATGAGTCATATACATAACTGACATTCGCCAAAGACTCAGGCTATCAATAATCGTCTCAATGCAAATCCTTGCAAGATTCTGATTTCATCGTATTATCATATGCAATGGACTACCCTGTAGGTATCCTAAATAGTGTACACGGTTCATTAGTCTCATCATGATCACAGTGCGTAACATGAGTGCGGGACAACCTACCATATAGGTATCCTAAAAGACGGCTCACAAGCCTCATTACACCCTCGTGCGGACAGACTGCAAGATAAAGCATCCAAACCCGACTCAATGGCCTATACATATGGAATATCAACGTACTATCACACGTAGTACTAAATTGAGCTCATCAACGATATCCATCTTGTGTATAAACTATGTATATCTGGTATATCGATGCACTATCACATATAGTACTGAGCTGTGCTTATCAACAATATCCAACATGTGTATAAACAATCTCTAACTCAAATATAATCGGATCAAAACTCATCATAATCCTCTTCGAGATACCCATGTGTGTGCAATGACGTTGTACTTGTGTATTTATGAACGTACATGTAAAGAAGTGTGGTTTGAACCTCGTGAACATATCTCGAAATGGTGCAAAATAACAAATCAGGAAAACTACACTTAGTAGTCGACTACTAAGCTTAGTAGTCGACTACACTGAGTTCATCCAGACTCTGTACAGACATGCATCATCATCAATAGTCGACTATCAAGTACATTAGTTGACTACTCTCCAATAATCCAGTTTCTGTAAAACATGTCAGGAAAGGAGTAGTCGACTACTAAGGCTATTAGTCAACTACTTTTAATATTCATGTTTCTGTTTTCTCAGTTTTTAATGTTACATGCGATTTTTCTCGAACCAACTTGTTTTAAATTAACACGGAAGCTATAAGAAAAGATCATAACCTTCTAAAATTAATTAAAAGAGCTTAGATCACATGATTTAATTATTGGATTAAAACTAATTAGGGTTAACTTCCTAATTGACCAAATTCTTGAAATAAACATGAACTATTAACATGATTAACACTAACATGATTTATAGATTAACTTAGAACAGATATAACTTGTTTAAACACATTCATGTCATTAAGATCTCACAAACCTAAAGTTTAAGCATAATTAATTAACATATAAACTCAATTACTTGAATATCAGGGTTTAGGCATAATTTAAACATGATTAAAAGGTTAAAAACGAGATTAAGAGCATCCTAATGATCATGATCATAAATCTATAAACGACTGCAAGGAAAAATGTCAGATCTATCATGGGTTAAAGAATTATTATAAAAAATCTACCTTTTATTTCATCATATTAAGAATAAACATGTAAAATATGGATTTAAACACATTAAATCATTTATTTACTTAGGGTGCATGTTTGGATGAAGAAGATTTTGCCTCAGGGTTGTGTTGTACTCCTCACACACGTGCACACAAGATCTCCCTTCACAAAGATCACAAAAACCCGTCTTCTTCTCGACAAAACCTCAAAGATCTCTCCCAAAACTCACAAATTTGAGATTAGGGTTTGAGAAGGAAGGTGGCTGATGTTCTCACGTGAATTAATCTCTGAAAATAGGGTTTTAATGAGTATATATATATGTATATACGTCTGGGTTTGAATAGAAGTCAAAACCGACCTGAAATCTGAAAGAATCTAGAAATTAGCCTGATTAGTCAACTAATACCATTATTAGTTGACTAATGGCCTTACCAGTCAACTACTAATGTTAGTAGTCAACTATTAAGACTCAAATCAGTCTGTTTGGGAAAATAGTTTTTAGTATTTTGGTTGTAACTTTCCCGTCTGACCTCGGAATAAGGTAATTTAAGATGATTTGGAAAGCTATTGAAGAGAACTACAACTTTTATCTTTAATTTTTTCCATATTCAAACTATATCTGTGTGTAAAACATAAATACTCATAACTGGTCAATTTTTTCAGATCCAGGCTTATGCATGTCGTGCATGATTTCACTCCCATATTCATATATATACATTGGATTGGTATCAAATCAATCTTTAGCATACTCAGACATCAATATATGTTATTTTTCACCATATAACATATTTATTATTATTTACCATAAAATATTCAAATTTACACGGTTTTACACATTTGTTATCAAATTGAGTCGTGCGGTCTGTTGCCGTGTCTCATAAGCAGTGAGAGCTCCCATAACCAAGGTCAAAGTAGAAAATTGAGGTTGATGAAGTAGTTGGTTAGCTATAGTTGAATATTTAGGAAGGGACTGAAACAGTTGATGCACCTCGTGCCGTTCATACCAGGCTAGCTAATCTTTTGTATGTGGAATCACGTCCAGGAAGCATGGAGCATAATTTTGTCCAATAGGCTTGCATTTGACCAAAATAAGACTACAGCTAGGAACTACCTTTTCATTGTATAGCAATGCATTGCAGAATATATGTCTCCCGTGCATCGGAGCACTTTGTGAATCGCTCAGTGAGACGACTCCACATGGCCCGAGCAGAGGGAAGCGAGCCAATCTCGATAGTGAGACCAAAGCCAACACAGCAAGTGAGATAATCCATGACACGAATTCCTACAACTGGTAGTTCAAACTCTCATTAACATAGAGAGTACGTGCGGTTTGAAGATCGGTATCACCACTACCAGATGTAATAGTGCTGATGGACGGTGGAACTGGTCCTGAACTGGTGATATGATCAAGCAGACCAGCATCACAAAAGATATTTGTGACAATGGTGGATCACCCCGCCCAATCACTTTGATCATTAAGGGGCTAGGGTGGTTTTGGGATCATTTATGAAGGAGCCATATTAACAGCAATGTTGTGTATAAAAGACCTCACTAGTGGAAATAGTGGTTTCCTTGACGGGAACATCGCTGACGGGTAATTCCCGTCAGCGTTGTTTATATCGCTGACGGGAATTCCCGTCGGCGATGTTCCCGTCGGCGTTATTGCCTACCCGTCAGCGATGTTGACATCGCTGACGGGCTGTGAACATCGCTGACGGGAATCCCGTCAGCGATGTTAGCTATAACTGTTCGCGAAGAAAACATTTCGACTGAAACCCTAAGATTTCTTCGCCTCCGCTCGCCCTCATTTCACCGCCGCGCCGTCAGCGCCCGCGCCGTCAGCCACTCGCCGTCAGCGCCCGCGCCATCACCTTCCCCTCCCCCTCTTCGATTTCACCGCTCCCGATCGAGCTCGCCGTCGCACCGCCCCCGCCGTCGCACCGCCCCCGCGTCGACCGTTGAGCTCGCCGTCGCACCGTCGACCTTGGAGCTCTCTCATCTCCTCACCTGCAGCAGCGTAAGATTCCTTTGATTTTTTTCAAATTTATTTTAATTTATTTTCTGATTTTAGGTTTTATTCTCTTTTGGTTAATTTATTAATCTCTTATTGTTAGTGTGGCAAATTAAAGTTGTGCTGGTAATAGTAGGGACTGAATTTGAATCCAATATGGAAAAAAGTGAGATGCAAATATTTGTTTAGACCATTTTTTGATATATTTATTATTTTTTTCAAATTGTAAATTAGATCCGATATGAGACTAAATGTGATCATCTAATCTGATCTCCGGGTGACGAGAAAAAAAAATGATGTGACAAATCGCTAATTGATTTATAGATATCTAGACTACATTGGTGCACATATGGACAAGTGTACATTTTTACTTATCCAATATTTTCTCTAAATATCATGATAGTTTCTCCCAAATACAATAACGTGTTACGATGTTCATTTTTTTTTAAGTGATCATTGATCAATTACATCAAAATAGCATATATCATGGTCGCATATATAAGTTGACGATAAATAATTCTTAGACCAATTCTCCTTAGTAAAATGAAGTAGTGATAATTCAGTTGTACCTCTTTCATTTCATTTCTAAATATTCAAATAACAAAGCGATTAATTTTTAATCAAAATATGATTATTCGTTCTCATTGTTTATGTTTAGCCAGTGGTAGTGATTACCTTGAGAAAGTATTTGTCAAGGCAAATAATGAAATCTTGTAGAAGGCGGGTTCCTACTCGGGTGCAAAGTCAGATTATGAACTTCTTGGCCACTCAAAAGGCATTTACTGGTAGTGGAGAGAGTAGCAGACAGGTATACTTATTATATATGTAAAACATGATTACACATAATATTATGTGATTCTAAATTTAAATTATTTTGTTGTTAGATTGGAGATGATACTATTGGGAGCACGAGTCGTAGGGATGGATCCGCCAGCGGCAACGCGGACGATGACATGGATAGGGCGGATGACCTATCTTAGTGAGTTATATCCTAAACTCGTGTTTGTATATTGTGGACATCTTTATAGTTGAGATTATGATACTCGTGTTTGTATATTGTGGACATCTTTATAGTTTAGATTATGATACTCGTATTTGTTGTTTGTATATTGTGGACATCTTTATAGTTGAGATTATGATACTCGTGTTTGTATATTGTGGATTTAGAACTTATGATGTGTGTATTGTTTGTTGTGAAAGTTATTATTGTGGATTTGGAACTTATCGTGAAAAGTGAATGTATATATTTCGATTGTTTATGAAAATTGATTGGATGAGAGGTTTAATTGGGAAAATTTGGATTGTATTCATTGTGAGATGTTTTGGAATGCGTGTGAAATGTCGTTTGGAGATTTGTATGTACAGGGAACTGAGTATATAACCAGATTTTTTTTAGCTGCTGATACGTATCGCTGACGGGCTTGCCGTCAGCGATAAGTATCGCTGACGGGATTCCCGTCAGCGATGTACATAACATAGCTGACGAGAATCCCGTCAGCGAAATATATCGCTGACGGGATGACCGTCAGCGACATTACAAATATCGCCGACGGGGATTCCCGTCAGCGATAATTATCGCTGACGGGAATCCCCGTCGGTGATGTTTCTTTATCACTGACGGGCTTTCCCGTCAGCGATACGTATCGCTGACGGGTAGTCCCGTCAGGGATATTCCCATATCGCTGACGGGTAGCCCGTCAGCGATATTTCTCTATCGCTGACGGGAGTACCCGTCACCACTATTACCGTCAGCGATACTTATCGCTGACGGCTCCCCGTCAGCGATAGTTCTTCCCTGACGGTACTATCGCTGACGGCATATTTTTGACGGGACGCCGTCAGCGATACTTATCGCTGACGGGCATTGGGGCATCGCTGACGGGAATGCCCGTCAGCGATACATGATTTTCCACTAGTGCCTACTTAAGTGTAACACAAAGGTGGAAGGTCCACAACTAAGTGATAATATTGTAGGTGTCTAAAAATGCCTATAGGTGTCCGAATACAGCTCGAGACGAAGAGAAGATGATGAACGTCATTATCTAAGTCGAACAAGATTATTCGAGGCAAAAAAAGAAGCAAAGGAACGCATATGAAATGTCAAAACATGTGAAACGATGGGACAAATACAGTCATGATGGTTCAAGGTGGCTCGCACACGTGCGGGTCACTTCAAGGTGACCCACACGAAAAGGTGTTACTTTTAATATGACCCGCATTGAATATAGAAAATCTTAAAAGATAAAAGTTGTAGGTCTCTTCTCCAGATTTCCAACATATATTGAATCTTCTCATTCTGATATCGGACAAGAGAGATAAAAGCAAATTACTATGTGGGACACTAAAGACTAACCCGCACACATGCAGGTCACCCTAAGGTGACCCGCACAAAGAAGAGACCTTTCTACCATGTTACAATTTGAATATAAGGAAACTCAAAAGATAAAAGTTGTATGTATCTTCTTCATCTTTCTAACACATCTTAAATCATCTCATTCCGCTATCAGATAAGATAGATAAAAGAAAATTACTGTGCGGGTCACTAAAGACTGACCAGCACATATGCGGGTCACCCTGAGGTGACCCGCACAAAGAAGAGACCTTTCGACTATACTACGATTTGAATCAGAGAAAACTTAAAAGATAAAAGTTATAGATATCTTCATTAGTTTTCCAATGCATCTTGAATCGTCTTATTATGATATCGGAGGAGAGAGATAAAGACAAATTAATGTATGGCTCACCAAAGACTGCCCTGAACACATGCGGGTCACCCTGAGGAGACCTTCACAAATAAGTGAACTTTAGACCATGTTACGATTTGAATCTGAGAAAACTAAAAAGACAAAAGTTTTAGGTCTCTTTGTTAGCTTTCCAATGCATATTTAATCACCTTATTCCAAGGTCGGACATAAAAATTAAAGTTAAAAAACTTTACGGATCACACTGAGGTGATCGTGACCTGCACCCCTGCGGGTCAGCAGGGGCTGACCCGCGCCCAGAAATGACCGTAACATCCAAAATATGTTTTTAGTCTATTTCAATCGATTTCTTCTATTCCAAAGTTTCCTAACTGAATTGATATCATATCTGAACATGGGTAGGTGGTTATTGACTGAAGATATGGCTAAATCTCTCATTTTTATCCAAATATCACGCATCCGGAGCCCTATAAATACAAGCCTATGGCCTCCTTTCAGAAGAGGTGAATTATTATCAAGAGGAGGAGGTGCTGCTAGATTGAAGAGTCAAGGAGTAAGAAACTTTAGAGGAGGCTAGCTAAATCTTAGCAAACTTCGACATAAAGAAGGAGTATTTCGAAGGATCCGAAGCACTGTACCCTCTTTCCTTGATATTAGGCTTGGTCTTAATCATAAGAAGAGTACTGATTTTGCTTAGTCGATATTAGTACTTCAGTGAATACTTCTTTGGTAAAGTAGGAGCTCTGATCAGTTATTCTATCAACCTGATCTGGTCCGTAGGCGGTCCGCGGATAAACCCCGACACAGGCAAAGATCTCACGCAAACAGCAATAGGCGATAAACGTTCTCTACTATGTGTTGTTTGAAGGAGATCGTAATTTTCTTTATTTTTTCATTGAGTAAGATCTTATAAAAAGATCGTCTTTTTTCAAACTTACTGTAACGACCAAAGTTATAATGAGTTATACAATAAAGAAAATAATTTCTGACCCAAACACGCTAGTGCCACAGTGAGATCCAATAGCTTCTCTACAGAGGCTATCGTGTCGTAACCTCGGATCAGGATCCCAGTTGAAGAAATGGTCGAATACGAGTTCGACCAACAGATGTTCGAGGAGTATTTGTCACTCTCCTCCTCCAGATCCTTTGCCGCTTACAAGCGCATGAAGATCAACGTCCCCGTTGCTGCGGTAGCCGCACCTTGCAACGCCCCTCCGGCCTCTAACAAGGCTGGATTTGCAGAGCTGGACTCCTCATCAATCAAGGAGGAAGCCGACGAAAGCGCACTAACTTTGTCGAAGAGAGCTCGCCAAAGGCAACACCAACGCCTAGTGCGCCAACTCGCTAAGGCTTTGAAGCCAGTAGACGGGATCCATTACAGGGCAGATCTAAAATTCAGGGAATACCAAGCACCCCAACAACGAGCAAATGACCCCTCCTCCAAACCAGCAACGAACGAATGGATCCAAGTCAAAAGGACTCGTTCGATCCTTGAAGAGCACATCCAAAAGCATCACGCACTGCTTGCACGCACGCGAATTCTTGTGCAACAGGCACAAAATATGCAGAAGGAAGACAAGGCCAACGAACCGGCAAGACTATGCAAAGTATGGAGGTCGAAGTTTAAAATGATGGCCGAAAAGATAAAAAAATACGAGTCACAACACAGTGACGTGGGAACCGGCGGGTCACCCCACGGTGACCCAGCCACCGGCGGGTCACCAAGTGGTGACCTGGTTGCTCACGGGTCACCATGTAGTGACCCGACCGCCCGCGGGTCACCAAGTGGTGACCCGGCCAAGGGCGGGTCACCAGGACCTGTCCTGCGCTAGGGGCGAGATAGGAGTTGTTCTACACTCGTTTTCCCACATCTGTTGATGTCCGTCCCTGTTCCAATTGATCCCGCACATATAGTGAAGCCACGCAGCAGTGTGAACTCATCCAGAGGCAAGAAAACAATGGCGGATCGCTTGGGTCTAGTGACTAAACCCTGAGAAAATACTCGAGCTGGGAGTCGCACACACCCTCGCGATAAGTCAGAGCATTCCTATAATTGAGAAGCTCCTATAACTGACTACCTCAAACTACGAGTCATTATCCAAGAGCTCATTGAGGTCCCACGCTCACGAAAATGTGGCTCCAAACGTGTGACTCTTGAGAACACCAACAAAACAGCAAGTCCTCAGAAGGAAAGTATTCATCAAACGATAACGTTATACCTGAGAAGTCGTTCCAACACGCGATAGATAGCTTTGGTCATCATGCCGATGAGTTGTACTATCAGGCTGGGGGTACGAACAGATCTCGAAAGAGAGATACCCAGGAAAAGGACTTTCATTGTCCGTTTATCAAACTTATCAGAGCAGTATTATCAGCGTGTAGCTGCCCCAAGTCCACTCCACACTATCAAGCTAAGACTTTTTCACAAGAGAAGGTTAGCCGTTCAAGAGCACGAACTCCTAGAGGTAATCATCAACATGGTAGACGAGGGAAAGTCTGTGATTGCTGCAAATAGCTAGAAATCCCGACTTTTCTCCAGGAAAAGAAGTTACTCCGGGAATAGCCCAACTAATATCTCGGCTCTAGTTAGAAGTCGTGGGACATAGCAATCACCCGAAAATCCATGAGGGACCCCATTCCGATGACAAACTCTCGGATTCTTATTCTACACTCACCTTCGACGACACAATGTCTAGCGTGGGACAAGCTCGGAAGTGTTCATGATTAACACCAAGCAAATGACCAAAATCATCGAGGATGCTTTGCCTAAGGAAAAAGAGAACTTCAAGTTCAAATTAGAAATGGTCATGATGCGGATGAAGGAAGAGCATGACCAACAGATTCGCTCTGTCCAATCAACTTGGTGAAACCAACCATCGCAACATTGCTAACCAAACAGGTAGCAATTCAGATATGGATGAACATCTCAATGCTAATAACCCTCCTGTTGACCAGAATACTGGGGGTGGCCCCACTAAAGACAATGCTGGGGGGTGGTCCCATCGAAGATGACAATGTTGGGGGTAGCCACGTTGTTCCTCTTAGAAATCGTCCAAAGCATGATACAGACGAGGACGAGAAGATAAAAGACCTTGAGAGCAAAATTAATGCTCTGATGTCTGCCCAAGAGGTGAAGAATACCGGTATTCTGTATTCTTACCTAAGAGAGTAGGAGTCGATCCCGTATCTGGAGAAGTTCAACCTGATCAACTTCACACCATTCGACGAGAAACGCTCGTCCACTGAGCATCTGATCTACTTCATGTCCCACTTGGGCATGATCTCCGGTAATAAAGCCTTGATGGTCGGTCATTCGTTAGCACCCTTCATGGGCCTAGCTTCGATTGGTACCACCGTCTCAAGCCTGGAAGCGTCAACAGCTGGGACGATATAGAGAGCTCATTCCTTGGCAATTTCTTTGATGATGACGCGGAGACATCAATCAGAATGCTTCTCAAGGAGAAACAGGAAGATGAAGAGACAGTCGATGACTTCGTTAAGAGCTTCTGAAATAAGACGATGAATTGTTGAGATCCAGTCACAGAGGACTTCATCCTCCAAACTTATCATAATAACCTGTCCATTGATATCTTGAAAGTTATGGGAGTAGCACCATCCAAGACTTGGAAAGAGTTGAATGTGCGTGGAGAGCAGGCCGAACACTTTCTCAGAAGGAAGAAACCCGAGAGAAGCCAACCGACTACCAACCCTCCGAAATCAAACTTTGATTCCCGTGGTAAGGGGAAGGCACCTGCACTAACTGTTAATGTTAATCAGACGTCACAGCAACAACCCCGAAGACAGTAAAAGACTTTAGATCCGAGACTCAAAAGAAAGTACTCCTTCAATGACGAAGATGTTTCGATCATTTTTGAGTCCCTCCTTAAAAACAACAAGATCAAGCTGCTAGCTATCACAAATAAGGAGGAAGCTAATAATACTTCGGATCCAAAGTATTGTGCTTACCACAGGAGGATCCTTCATCCCACCAAGGCTTGTTTCGCCCTCAAGAATAGCATCTAAATCTTGGTTGAAGCTAGCGTCATAATACTAAATCAATCCGTATCGGGACTCCTAAGCATACGAGTATAAACTGCTTCTCAATCCTCCAACAGGTGCATAAGAATAAATTGCTCCCTGCATACTCTAACAGGTATATGAGTCTAAACTATTTCCTAATTTTAACGGGAAATTTCTGGAAAAATATCGTATGTGATATTCTTAAGGATAACCCGACCATTCAGTTGAATATAAAGTATTTCTCATTAGACCCAGTTTCATAAGGAAAGCTGGGGGTGGATAACCCATGTAACGAGAAGTTCCTGAAGAGTGCTATGCCTGATATTCTTAAGGATAACCCGGTCACTATAAATGGGGATAAATGAGAAACTTCCACTTGGACTCTGAATATTTTCAAGGATGAAACACATCTCATTATCGGGATCAATTTCACCAACTTCCAAGCACTCTTTTGCTGAGATGAGATTTGATCACTTCGTTGGATCAATCTTACCTCACAAAAAACTCTCACTGGTGTTTGATGATTTACAATCTTCCACTACAAAGTCTCTTACTGATCAAATTAATTAACAGTGGGTCCACTAAAATTCTTTCTGGTTTAATCCATTCAAACTCACACTGTGTCTATGCACTCAACACAAACATTGTTAGAGTTCGGACATAATGCTTGGAATTTTAATCTGTCAATCCTTAATAATTATCAAACCCCTTCGTATTAAGTCTTTTTCACTTGATACCAAGAACCCCCACTGGGTGATCGGTACAAGTCAACACTCTCAATGTGATTTGTACTCTCACTCTCACTGTATACCTGGTCAAACCTTCCTATAGTTAGGACCATAACCAAAATCTCCTCTTGATTTCTTCAATGAATGAAAGGTCCACTTTCAAATCGAGCGATCAAACATTCCAACAGTTAGGATCGTTTCAAACCTCCCACTCAGTCAAACTTTCCTATAGTTAGGATCAAAGCCAAAATCTCCTCTCGATTCTTTCCATGAATGAGAGGTCCATTTTCAAATCGAGCGATCAAACCTTCCTACAGTTAGGGTCGTCTTAAACCTTCCACTTGGTCAAACCTTCCTATAGTTAGGGTCAAAACTACAATTCACACTCGATAAAGAGAAACTCATCTTTAGTTCGATAATCAAACCTTCTGATAGTTAGGATTACCCGAATCTTTTTAATTCTCGGAATAGAGATCCAACTCTTAGTTTCACCTTTCTGGATTCTTAAAGTGGAGATCCCACTTTAAGTTTTCTTTACAATTGGAGAGAGAATATAAAATTCTTCCTCTTCATCATCGGGTTTGTCTTTGCCCCAAGAGAAGACACCGTTTTTTCATAATTCCTAAAATCTGTGCTTCACAAGCATCGGGAATTTTATCTCGAAGCCGAAGTAGGGATAAGTCAGCGCCTAACACGCGTTGTCGGTTAGTCTTTGATCATAAAAAGGACAAAAGCCCACATATTCGATATTGTAGCAGGTTGTTATTCATAATGCCAAAATCCGTGTTTCACATGTGTGGGGAATTTTATCCCGAATCCTAAGTAGGGGTAAGCCAACGCCTAATATGCGTTGCCGGTTTAGTCTTTTACCGAGTGAAAAAGATAGCAGAATCTAAGCC
The DNA here is from genome assembly GCA_022839385.1 of Asparagus kiusianus. Taxonomy (NCBI): domain Eukaryota; kingdom Viridiplantae; phylum Streptophyta; class Magnoliopsida; order Asparagales; family Asparagaceae; genus Asparagus; species Asparagus kiusianus. The sequence goes on from BQKN01065146.1 coordinate 82,392, forward strand.
TAGGGAATTTTATCCCGAAGCCTAAGTAGGGATAAGTCAACACTTAACACGCGTTACCGGGTAGTCTATTCTCGAAAGAAAGATGAAGTCAACACATTTAATATCGTAGCACTAAAAGAGTTAACTCTTTTAGCGCAACGTTATGCAGAACGGACTTAAATAATCTGCATGCTAGCCCGACTCAAACGGTAGTCGATAAAGATTCATCAAACCCGTTGATGGCTGAGGGTTTGTCAAAAATCCTATATGCGTGAGAGTCATTAACGGACCAGCTTCATTAGTTGGTCTCGTGATTTGAGGATCCAACAACTTTAGGATAAAATCCATACACGTAGATGAATCAGCTTTAACAGTTGGTCCTACAGCCCTAACATTTGGGACCGCCACGCTCCAGTACCTTAAGAGCTTAAACTGTGTAGACTTCAGCAAACGTATGAATATAAACTGTGTTAACACCGGTTAACGCATTACAGCAAAGGTCAATGTTGGGTCAACGTATTACAGCAAAGGTCAACACCCAATGCATTACAACAAAGGTTGACGCCGGATAACGTGTTACAGTAAAGGTCGATGCCAGTCAACGCATAGACAATTTCGTCAAAATAAGGCTAGGGAAAAATTCTGGATTAAAGGATGATTCCAGAGAGTTCAATTGTAATTCAGACATGAATTCTCGACGAAGATGGTCAGTTCAATGTCAACTCAGTGACAAGAGCTAAGTTTAGAGATTTACACACCAATTCCAATTTAAGATTTCGATAACGGTTAGACGATATACGAAGAACCAGAAGAACTTCATCTATTCGACAAAATACTAAATAGACTAAAGACTGAAGGAGTCAAGAATTGAAGCAATTCATAAGTCTTTCAAAGCGATCTCCTCGACAAAATACTAAAGAGGTTGAAGACAGAGCCTATCTTATCCAAAACATTCTAGACCCCTCTATAAAAGAATAAGTCTGAAATATTTTAGAGGGGGTATCTATAGACATCTAAAATACCTATAGGTGTTCGAATACAGCTCGAGATGAAGAGAAGATGATGAACGTTATTATCTATGTCGAACGAGATTATCCGAGGAAAAAAAAGAAGCGAAGGAATGCACGTGAAACGTTGAAATGTATGAAACGATAGGACTAATACAATCACGATGGTTCGAGGTGGCTCGTACACATGCGGGTCACTTCGAGGTGGTGGCTCGCACACGTGCGGGTCACTTCGAGGTGACCCGTACGAAAAGGTGTTATTTTCAATGTGACCCGCATTGAATATGGAAAATCTCAAAAGATAAAAATTATAGGTCTCTTCTCCAGATATCTAACATATCTTGAATCACCCCATTCCAATATCGGATAAGAGAGATAAAGGCAAATTACTATGCGGGTCACTAAAGACTGACCCGCACACATGCAGGTCACCCTAAGGTGACCCGCACAAAGAAGAGACCTTTTGACCATGCTATTTTAATATGAGGAAACTCAAAAGATAAAGGTTGTAGGTATGTTCTCCATCTTTCTAACGTATCTTGAATCACCTCATTCCGTTATCGGGCAAGATAGATAAAGGAAAATTACTGTGCAAGTCACGAAAGACTAACCCGCACATATGCGGGTCACCCTGAGGTGACTCGCTCAAAGAAAAGACCTTTTGACCATACTACAATTTGAATCTGAGAAAACTTAAAAGATAAAAGTATAGGTCTCTTTGTTAGCTTTCTAATGTATCTTGAATTATCTCATTACGATATCGGATGAGAGAGATAAAGCCAAATTAACGTGCGGGTCACCAAAGACTGACCCACACACATGCGGGTCTCCCTGAGGTGACCCAAAGAAGTAAACTTTAGACCATGTTATGATTTGAATCTGAGAAAACTCAAAAGATAAAAGTTGTAGGTCTCTTCGTCAGATTTCTAGCACATCTTTAATCACCTTATTTCGAGGTTGGATATAAAAATTAAAGCTAAAATACTATACGGGTCACACTAAGGTGACCGTGACCCGCACCCCTGTGGGTCAGCAGGGGCTGACCCGCGTCCAGAAATGCCGTTAACATCCAAAACACATATTTAGTCTGTTTTGATCGGTTTCTTCTATTCCAAAGGTTCCCAACTAAATTGATATCATATCTAAACATGGGTAGGTGGTTATTGACTAAAGATATGATCAAATCTCTCATTCTTATCCAAATACCACGCATCCAGAGCCCTATAAATACAAGCCTAGGGTCTCCTTTCAGAAGGGGTGAATTATTATCAAGAGGAGGAGGTGCTGCTGGATTGAAGAGTCAAGGAGCACGAAATTTCAGAGGAGGCTAGCTAGATCCCATTGAACTTCGGCATAAAGAAGGAGTATTTCGAAGGATCCGAAGCCCCGTACCCCATTTCCTTGAGATTAGGCTTGGTCTTAATCTTGAGAAGAATACTAATTTTGCTTGGTCGATATCAATACTTCAGCGAATACTTTCTTGGTAAAGTAGGAGCTCTGATCAATTATTCTGTCAACCGGATCCGGTCCATAGGCGGTCCACGGATAAACCCCGACACAGGCAAAGATCCCACGCAAACAGCAATAGGCGATAAACGTTCTCTGCTGTGTGATGTTTGAAGGAGATTGTAATTTTCTTTATTTTTTCATTGTGTAAGATCTTATAAAAAGATCGTCTTTTTCGGACTTATTGTAATGACTAAAGTTATAATAAGTTATACAATAAAAAAACAATTTCCGACCCAAACAAATACAAGGGAGCCCCCCCCCGTGGATCAACGCTGATGTTGAGACGTCGAAATAGATTTAAACGGCGATGCCGTTACTGACTGTGAAACGACGATGTCGTTCGTTTGAAGCCGAAAGACAGCTAAAAAAAGAAGCCGAGAGACGGCTAAAAAAAAGAAGTCGAGAGACGACTTGAAATGACGATGCCGTTAGTGAATATGAAACGACGATGTCATTCGTGTGAGGTCGAGAGATAACTGTCACAAAGGCCGCGATGTGGCAAGCACGGAGGCGATAACAAAGAGGCCGCAATGTGGCGAGGACAAAATTTTGGCAAAAAATTAACATTGCTCTGATACCATGATAAGAGAGAGAGAGAGAGAGAGAGAGAGAGAGAGAGAGAGAGAGAGAGTTTTGAGGTAAATTTTCATTAGTTAAAGTATTGAATGTATACACTTATATATATACAAGTAGAAGACGATGATGTGTCCTCTAATAACCAATGTGAGACTAAATTTAATGTCAACATAAGGTAATCAAACACGGATCAGATATTTAATTGAATCTTTAACACAAATATATTGTTTTTGCCTTATAGCTTTATTATATTCATTATATTGCTTTCAATAATTAATTAAACAATTCATAACGTCGCCGCCAGTTTATTTTATGGATTACATTGTTTTCTGTAAAAGAAAGATGTATGAAATTGATGATGACTTTGCAACCATTGGTGTTAGTGGGATCCACGTGCAGCATGACATTTTTCACTTGATTCCCCTTATGAAAGAGTGAATAATACAGATATTATATACATAAGATATGTGAAAATTTTGATGATGAAGAGAACTTATAGTTTTGTTTATTAGAGCTTATAGATCATCGCGCATGGGAAATGACTTTTTTTTGACAAGAAGTGGTTTAATGGGGTGAGATTGCCGTGGTTAGCTCATCAATGCATACTTTTTAATCTTCTTGGAAGAAAAAAGAAGGAAAAAAATATTAAGGTGGTCATAAGTTGACAAGCTATAAGGATTAAATTAACATCATCATTTACAAAAGTACTTGACTTTAATTAGTTAAATTGTGAGGGGATTTCTATGGACGATATTGCTTTTCCCTATTTTTTAAAACTATAAGCCTGACGAAAATAAAAATAAAAGAACATCCCAAAATCCTTTATTTTATAAGATGATGTTTTTCAGGGGAGGGGGAGGGTTCTAATAAAATATCAAAGTTAAAGAGGATTTCCGATAACATATTAAGGAAAATTTGTGCCTAAGTCCCATATTAAAAGTCGCAATGTGACCAAGCCCATTAACTAGTTGGTCATGTGTTTTGACCTCTTTACCCAATTTTTTATGTGAAAAGGCACATCCTCAACTCATATCTTTCTCACAACCCTAAAATGTCATTAGCTAGGAAGACCATATTTGTAGGATTCAAGCGCGGTGTCAAGGGATACAAGCTTTGGGATCCAGTTAATAGGAAGATTGTGCTGAGTAGAGACGTCATGTTTGATGAGGCTTCTATCTTGAAGCTTCTCAGCTCTCATCAGGTGGAGAGCGATCCGACGGAGGAGATATCACAGGTGGTGGAGATCGATGCAGCTCCACATTATCCAGATGGTACAGTATCCATTAGAGTGCCAATTGAGGTGACGCTAGGCGAGCACGACGGTGACACGGAGGATACAGGTACTGATGTGCAGGATCAGGAACCAACGGCTCAGGTTCATGATTCTATTACGATTCGGAGACAGAGGAGAGACATACGGATGCCAACAAGATATGCCGACACAGTTGCGTATACACTTCCAGTGAAGAGTATCGATGAGATGATGCCTACTACATTTAGATAGGCCGAGCAGAGTTCGGAGGCTGATTCGTTATATGTAGCTATGCAGGAGGAGATGAAATCTCTTCAAAAGAATGATACGTGGGAGCTTGTTGAGCTTCCAAAGGAGCAGAAGGCAATTTGTTGCAAGTGGGTATACATGAAGAAGGAGGGCATTGAGGGCACACTACAACAAAATTATTTTTTTATAGTGTTGAATGATAGCGTTTATGTTGTAAGTGTTATAGATCGTTTGTACCTTATTTTTTGATAGCGTTTGAAAATTTTTAAACGCTATAAGTAATAGTAGGCATTTTTTTTGGTTCCGACGACTTGAAAACTTAAGCGCAAGACTAAAAATTAAAACGGGCTTCATTCGTCACCTCCCCCCCCCCCCAAAAAAAAATTTCATTGGTCCCACCCCGAGAAAAAAAAACCCTAACTCTAAAAATTTCCTCTGCCCTTAATCTGCTCCCTCCGACGCCCTACTCTCCCTCTCTCGTCTATCTTTCCTCTTAGATCTCTCTCTCCAAGATCAACCCGACGGGAAGTACATCGAGAGGAGCTCGATGTACTTCATGGCGACGAGCTCATTGGTCTCCTTGTTCCTCATCAGCCTCGCCACCCCGAAGTTCCCCGATTCGATGTCCCGATCTTTACAAGTTTCTTGATTTATTTCAAAATTTTCTGAGTTTTCTTGGGTTTTTTTTTGGAGCAGATCTTAGCAAGAACCCTGTGGATGGATTCTCGGCCGGCTTGATCGATGATACCAATATCTTCGAGTAGAGCATCACGATCATTGGGCCCCCCGATACGCTATAGTGAGTGATTCCTTTTGGATTGCGATATTTTCCGTTGAAATTCGATTGGATCTCGTGGTTTTGGCAATCTAGGGTTGTTTGCTGACGATAAAGTTAGGGTTTTGGTTGAGTTGTTTGGATTCAAGCTGATTCCTTATATGTTTTGATGTGTCTTTCCCTTTGAAAATGCTGATGAAAATGCTGCTGGATATTGAGGATGAGCCAGTGTGGCATTCTGCGGAGGCAGAGGATGAGGATGCAGGGGAGACGAGCAATTACAGTGTCGGACAGGAGTGTTTGGATAGAATCTCAATTGCTCTTGGAGGAAATACAATTGTTCCTGTTGCATCGGAGTTGTTGCCGGCTTATATTGCAGCTCCCGAGTGGCAGAAACATCATGCTGCTTTGATTACACTTGCACAGATTGCAGAAGGTTGTTCAAAGGTAACTGGAAGTTTAAATTGATTATTGATTGAGAACTTGGTGCTTTTTTGTAAACATAGTATATAGTTTATG